>VZQC01006589.1:8822634-8907748 GCA_009823505.1 Rhizomys pruinosus
TTTGAACCTAGGAATGGAGTAGTGAATCAGATTATCTGTCTCCATTTTTCACTTTCTTCCAGTTATGGAGCAAATGCCCCTGCCATTGCTATGGGCTCAGGCTGGACCTAGTATATGTCTCTGAGTCTTGATTTTGATTAATGAAAGGAATTACAAGAGTCTATGAATTGTGCTGATGGCCTTTGACATGACTCCCCTACTCTGGAGATCTCTGTGAAGACAGCCTTTCTCAGGAAATAATGAAAGAGAAATATGAAGAGTTGACATAAACTCAACTTGTAGCTATGAGGCAATTCTACTTGATTACAGCTGTGCCCAGTGGGGGCACATCTAATCCACAGACCACAAACAAGAAGATAAATGCTATTTATAAAGCACTGCTGGTATTCAGAAAAATCTGACTAACTGTAATGGAGCTTACAAAATGAGGAAAGGAAAAGATTTTAACATTTACCTCTTTCATTTAAAAAATGGGACTAAGGTTTTATTAGGGCAGTCACAGAAGAAACAGTTTTAAAATGGGAATAGAGTCCAATTTTCTCTATTTCCTGATAGTGTTATGTCTCCTTATGTGTTTTTTGTCTAATTCTGTGCACATTTATTTGCACTAGAAAAATAGCTCAATAACTTTATTTCCCAAATGAATGGACTGAGGTCCAGAGAGGATAGGTGATCTGTTACTATTGCACAGGTCATTGTGAATTACAAACCAGATGCTGAAATGCATTCATTAGAGCATGTTTTATGTAGTATGTGTTACTGACCCCACACTGTACATCCCTTGTTTATGTGAGTTCACTTGCGGCTCTTCCTAGATCTACTTGTTTGAAGTTTATCTCTAACACTGCCTTCTAGTGCTTGAGATGAACTGCACTGATCATATTCAGAGGCCAGGGAACAAGGTCTGTACTAAGAATGGTTTGATCAGAAGAGCAGAAATACTGAATGGAGCATAACATGAGAGCCTATTATAGGAATTGGGCCTTATGCAGTCTTCAGTGTTTTGACACTTGGATCACTTTTAAGGTCATTTTTAAACTACTTCAAATCCTCCTATCAGAATAAGTTCCTTCATGTGGCCCCCTGGATATCCAAGTCACACCTAAAGCACTCCCTACCATCTTTCTCTGATTATTATTGGATGGTATATTCAGGATCTTCTCACATGAAAGCAGCTTGAAGAATGCAAGGGGAAGAAATAAGAGAGTTAGGACTCAATATCATGGATATTCATGAATAAGCATAATCTTGGGGGCAGTGGGGGTATCCCAACAAGATTTTGTTATCTCCTAATATGGACAAATGCAGGCCCAATCTGCATAAATTACTGATATAAAACATGGATTTAGCCGGCCGTGGTGGCACCGCCTTTAATCCTAGCACTTGAGAGGCAGAGGCAGGCTGAACTTTGTGAGTTCAAGGCCAGGCTGGTCTACAGAGCAAGTTCCAGGACAAGCTGGGGCTACAAGGAGACCCTGTCTCGAAAAGACAAAACAGACAAACAAACAAACAAATATAGTTGCACGGTGGGGAGGGGAATTAAGTTAACCCTCATGAAACACATATTTCCATGGGGAATAGAGAACCACTCCAACAAAACATACCTACATGGTACATGTAGCTATGTGGTTCCTACTGTGTGGCGCACATGATTCTGATTATAACTGTAGGTGACTCCTTCTCCCCTGCTGAGCTATCCCTGGGGTAGGTATAATCACACATCCATTTGACAGAGGAGGACACTGAGGCACTGGGATCTAGAAAGCAGCAGAGCTCAGATTCAAACCAAATGGTCTGGTTTTAGGGTCTGAAAAAAGAGAAATAGTAACAGTGCTATGAAGTAAAGGAGTGATAAACACTATTTAAAACTGATTAAAAAGGAGTGATGATTTCTTGGGAGCATGTTTGCCTCAAGATAGGTAATGAGCTGGGGCTGGAGAGATAGCCTAGTGGTTAAGAGTGCCGACTGCTCTTGCAGAGGACCCGGGTTCGATCCCAAGCACCCAAATGGCAGCTGAAAACCATCTGTAACTCCAATTCCAGGAGAACTCCAGTTCCAGGGGAATCCGACACCCTCTTCTGACCTCCGAGGCATTGCATGACATGGGTGCACAAACCTACATGCAGACAGTACATTCATACACTTAGAAGATAAATCAAATTTTAAAAAAAGATAGGTAATGAGCATGAACCACCTATGGCCCCATCAGGCAGTGAAACTGAGTGAGGTGCCATGTCAGTCCACTTAGGGCTGCTACAATACCTTAGATCAGCCCAGATCCATTCCTCTGCCCTTCACTTCCTCTGTTTTATTTTCTGGACTCGGAATGCTTGTCTTTTCTGTGTTTACTGCTTTATACAGATACTGTAGAAAGAAGGTCATTTGTCTCCAGACCAATATTTCCAAAACGTACTTGAGTAGAGGTCCTGCGTACATGGCAAAAATTCTCCATTAATGAGATAGTGCTCTGTTGGACAGGGCTGGCTTTGCGGTACAGCAAAGGGACTCGGAAACCACTCTAAAGTACTTTATGACCATGGAACTCTAGACTGCTATGCAGATTGTCTAGTAGCTCGTATCAATATGAAGGTGCCAGGTCGCCAAACCTTCTGAGTGTAAAGATTCAACACTGACCCCTTATACACATGTGAATCAATGGCATGACATTTAGGCCTTAGTAAGGATATTATTTCTATTACAACTCATAATTATTGAGCATGCGTTTAGTGCTGGGTCCTGAACTTAAGCACACTAAGTGTATCCTTTATTTTATTCTATTATATTTGAAGGAATGTTTTTATTGATCCTTGAAACTAATAAACAACAGCTGTGGGTGAGTGGTGGTGGGGAGGGGTGGGAGAATGCAGTGATATGGAGAGAGAAGGGAAATATTACAGTAGGAAGGGTTAAATGAGATTGAGAATGGGTGGGCAAGCACAGAGGAGGAAGTATGGGGAGTGATAAGCAACACTAAAGGTTTTTTTAAAAGCTAAATAGAAACCTACGACCATAGAATCTTCTTAAGTAGAAATATCTATCTCTCTCTCTATATATTGAGAGAGAGAGAGAGAGAGAGAGAGAGAGAGAGAGAGAGAGAGAGAGAGAGAGAGAGAGATCAGAAGGAGTTGTACCATAACAGGATGACAATGTCAGGAATGGGTTCCCTCTGCAGAAGCTGTTGACCCTCAATCCCATAGACCTTCAAACAATACTGGTCATTGCCTCCGCTCTTGGTTACCAACCAGAACTGACCTTATTGCCAAAGACACTGTGTACATTAGCTGTAAACAAGCAAGGAAAGATCCAGCTGGTGCGGACATCAGAATTGCATCTTTGCTGACCAGAGTTGATAGTGCTGGAAGGACTAGCAGAAGAAAAAATAACCACCAGCCTTACCCAGCTGTGAATCCTGTGGGCTACAGCAGCAACTGGCCTGGCAAGATATGCCTCCTGGTGTAATAGTGGCCCAAAGACTTGATTTGAGGTCTGCTTCCCAAGGTCATTTTCATTGGTATTCTTACTATGTGTTTGTAGTTTTGCAGGAGGTGCTATTTTGTTATTCTGTGTTTTTTTAAGTTTATATATTGAGATCCATACCAGGAATTCGTTTGTTGGTTGAGTTTTCTTTCTTTTATTTTCCCTCTTCTTTCAGCAGAAGTATTTATAATGTTCAGGAGGGGACTAATTCATATCATGATTGGGATGCTGATTTTTTCTGTTTATTTCCTATGATTTCCTCTGATACTTAGGGACAAAGCCTCTATCCCAAGTCTTCTCCTTGACAGCTTCAGTCTGTTACCTGCATTGGGTTGGTCAAGGAGCTTGAAAGTTTTCCTCTGGCAATGTGGACTGAGCCTGAATCTCAAGGCTGAATGGGACAACTGGAGGGTTGTGGTCGGGTAGCTGAGCAGACTCTGATGAATTCTGAAGGGAGGGACCAGGGTCTCCCTGAAGCCGGATGAATCCTTAACTGGAGATTCAGAATGAGGTCTGGTGATTCCCAAAGGGAGGGATAGGGGCCTAGAAAAGGTGGCAGATCCTGGAAAATGATGGGCAGGGATCTGGAGTGGCCCAGATGGAGGGGCCATCAGGGACTAAAGGTGGCCTAACGGTGTGTCCAGGTCACTTAGGGCAACTTGGAGCTCTCTTTTATACTCCTCATCACTGCCCTATGAGCTGGAGATATTCTCATTTTATTGGTGAGGAAGCTGAGCCTTATGTGATTCTAGAACAGGGATTCTTAGGTGGGAGTGCTTTCCTTCCTGAATTACTGTGGGGAATGAAACCCCTTTTCGGAATGCTGCCAGATGGCTCTTACTGCATTCTCTCCTTACCCTTCCTAACAGGCTGCAGATTTGCTGAAATGTCAGTTCACTGGCTTCTAGGGATTGACTTCCCAGACTCCCCTGCATATGGGATGGCCATGTTATAAGTGATGCCACTAAATTCAAGTTTTTGTTTGTTTTTGCAGTTAAGTGATTAGTAGTGAACATGTGTTGATGATTCAAACAAATGACAGCATAAAATTAACTTATCTTTCAGATATACAGGAAAGCTTTGCCATTCTATGTTTATCCAAGAAATTTAATAATAGTAGTAGTAGTAGTAGTAGTAGTAGTAGTAGTAGTAATAGTAAGTATTTTGGACTATTATACATTGTTGGAGCTGGTCCCCAAGGTAAGCTCCACAGAACAGTGACAACTGTACTTAACTTGTACTTCTCAGGTCATAACCCTTTATTGGTTTCAGATTGTGAGAAAAATGAGGTGCTTCTTTCCCATCTCAATACAGTGATGTATTGACAGCACCAGTATTTCAGAAATGACAAGCTTATGACAGAGATAACTTCTCTCTCAATTAAAATCTTCCTGTCTGTGAATGTTTTTTCCTTTATGGTCATATATGTCGTATATTCAGAATTAACTACTGAAAAGGCAAATAAATGGCTTTTTTGTAAGTTGATTTCATAACCTGCTACTCCACTGAAAGTATTAATCATTTCTAACAGTTTTCTGATGGATTTGGGGAGATCCCTATGTTTAATATATTTTCTGTAAATAGTGATAAATAAATACTGATGTCTTCCATTAGTACTCTATTAATTTACTTCTCTTCTCTCATTGCTCTCACTGGAGTTTGAAGCACTATATTGAAAAGGAGTGGAGAGAACCCTGTCTGGTTCCTGATTTTTTCAGTTTTTTTTTAAGCTTCCAGTTTTTTTCCATTTAAAATGAAATTGGCTATAGGTTTATTGTATACAGCTTTAATTATGTTGAGGAATGTTCCTTTCAGACCAATTCCTTCTGGGAATGTTGACATGAATGTATGTTGGGTTTTGGCAAAGGCCTTTTCTGCATCTATTGAGATCACCATGTGATTTTTGTGTTTGAGTCCATTTATATGTTTTATTATATTTATTGACTTATGTATCTTAAATCATCCCTGCATATCTGAAATAAAGCTGACTTGATCATAGTCCATAATCTTTTTGATGTGTGTCTCTATGTAGTTTGCCAGTATTTTGTTGAGGATTTTTGCATTTATCTATGTTCATTAAGGATATGGGCCTATAGTTTTCCTTTTTGTTGTGTCTTTACTGGTATTAGAGTGACACAGGCTTCATAGAAGGAGTTTTGGAGTTCCCACACTGTTTCTATCTATTTGAGTAATTTAAGCAGTATTGGTTGCAGAACTTTGAATGTCTGGTAGAACGTTCTGCTGTAAATACTAAATACATCTGGGCTGGGCGGGGCTGGGCTGGGCATCTTTTAGGTGGGTGGTTTTGTATTACTGCTTCAATATCCTTATTTGTTTTGGTTCTGTTTAAACTGTTGATCTCTTCTTGGTTTAACTTTGATGGTGTCCATAACTTTAGAAATTCAATAACAAGAAATCAGAAAAAGCATTCAAGGAAACCCTCTAATTCACAGTAACTAAAGACTTTAAAGATCTCTACAATGACAATTCTGAATCCTTAAAGAAAGGAATAGAGGAAGACATTAGGAGATGAAAAGACCTACCATGCTCATAAATTGGTAGAATTAATATAGTGATATTGACCATCTTACCAAAAGCAATCTGTAGACTCAATAATGCCAATCAAAATACCTATGACATTCTTCACAGACCTAGAAAATAAATCATCCTAAAATATATATGGAATCACAAAAGACCCCAGATAGTCACATACCAAATCTCAGATTTACACTACTGAGCTATAGTCATGAAAACACCATGGTACTGGTACAAAAATAGACACATAGTGGAACACAACAGAAGACCCAAACATGAGCATGTGCAATTTCAGCTACTTGATATTTGATAAAAATGCCAAGAACACACAATGGAGGAAAGCATCTTCAACAAATGGTCCTGGCAAAATTGGATCTCCGCCAGCACAAGAATGAAATTCGACCCTATTTTTCACCCTGCACAAAAGTCAACTCCAAATGGATCAAGGACCTCAATATAAAGCCTGAAACTCTAAAACTGCTAGAAGAAAACATAGGCAATACCATCCAAGATATAGCTGTACGAAAGGACTTTTTAAATCAAACATCAGCAGCTTAGGCAGTAAGGTCAACAATCAACAAGTGGAACCTTGCTAAGCTACAAAGCTTTTTTTTTTATAGTAAAAGAAACAAATAAAGAAGTGAAAAGGAAACCCACTGAGTGTGAGGAAATCTTTGCTAGCTGCAAATGCAACAGAGGATTAATATCCATAATATAAAAAAACCACAAAAAACAAACACGACAATAAATTACCCAATAAAAAGATGGGGTATATTAATTTCATATGGAAAAACAAAAGACCCCGAATAGCCAAAGCAACCCTGAGCAAAAAGAGCAATACAGGGGGGAATCTCTATATCAGACTTCAAACTATACTACAGGGGTATAGTCATAAAAACAGCCTGTACTGGCATAAAAACAGATATGTAGACCAATGGAACAACACTGAAGGTCCAGAGTTGAGCACATGCAATTTCAGCCACCTCGTATTTGACAAAGGGGCTAAGAAGACTCAGTGGAGAAAAGATAGCATTTTCAGCAAATGGTGTTGGCAAAACTGGATCACCACTTGTAGAAGAATAAAATTAAACCCCTACCTCTTGCCTTGTACAAAAATCAACTCTAAATGGATCAAAGACCTCAATATGAAATCTGAAACTCTGAAGGTGATAGAAGAAATTTTGGCAGCGACCTATAAGACATAGGTGTAGGAAAAGACCTTCTAAATCAGACAGCAGCTATGCAAGAAATAAGGTCAACAATTGACAAGTGGGACCTCATTAAACTCAAAAGCTTTTGTACAATGAAAGAAACAATCAGAAAAGTGAAGAGAAAACCCACAGAGTGGGAGGAAACATTCACCACGGATACATTTGACAGAGCACTAACTTCCAGAATATATAAACTACTCAAAAAACTAAGAAGTAAGAAAACAAATGACTCACTCAAAAGATGGAGCAAAGAGCTGAGCAGAGACTTCACAAGTGAGGAAATAGAGATGGCTGAGAAACATCTTAAAAAGTGTTCAACATCATTAATAATTAAGGAAATGCAAATTAAAACCACTTTAAGATATCATTTCACTCTGATAAGGCTGGCTAGGATCAAGAAAACAAATGATAACAAATGCTAGAGAGGTTATGGGGAAAGGGGAACACTCATCCAACTGCTGGTGTGAATGTAAACTCATACAACCTCTATGGAAAACAGTGTGGAGAACCCTTAAAAGACCCAAAATGAGCTTACCACCTCACCCAGTCATAGCATTCTTGGGTATCTACCCACCCACAAGACTCATCTTGCCAAAGAGATACATGCACAGCCATGTTTATTGCAGCTTTCTTCACAATAGTGAAGAGCTGGAACCAACCCAAGTGCCCCTCAACCGACAAGTAGATAGAGAAAATGTGGTACAACTACACAATGGAGTTTTACACAGTGGTAAAGCATCATGACATAAAGATGGAGTATAATAACCTGAACAGAGAGTTATGAAACTAAGAAATAAAAATGGCTAAGAAACAACCTTAAAAAGTATTCAACAGCCTGAGTAATTAGAGAAATGCCAATAAAAACCACTTTAAGATTCCATATTATCCCAAGAGAACAAAAGGCATTAAATGCTGGTGAGGATGTAGAGAAAGGGGAACAGCTCAATCACTGATTATGGGAATGCAAACTTGAACAACTGATATGGAAAGCAGTGCGGAAAACTTTCAAAAAATAAAAATGAATCTATAATATGATCCAGTTATACCACTCCTTGGCATATACCCAAAGGACTCATCCAACTGTAGACATACCTTTACATCCATGTTTATTGCTGCTCCCTTCACAGTAGCTAAGAAATGGAAGCAATCTAAACATGTGTCTCAACTGACAAATAGATAATGAAAATGTGTTCTACTCAGAAGTAAGAAAATATGAAATTATGATAGCTGCAGGCAAATGGATGGAACTAGAGACTGTTATACTAAATGAGGTAACACAAACTCAGAAAGGCAAGCAATGTATGTTCCCCTCCTTTGCAGATCATAGCACTAATCCCCTATACGTGAGTATATATCCCAATGCAACAGGAGTAGCCAGGAAAATAAAAAGGAAACATGGAGGAAAAGGGAAAGAAAAAAATGCAGAAGAGGGGGAACAGATGTTAAGGGGAGGTGGGGGAAGTCAGACTGTTCAACTAAGACAGAAGGGAGGAGGAAGAGACATGCAGTGGGCCATGGTGAGGGAGAAGAGAACTAAGGAGAAGAAGGATGGGGGTGTGTGGGGATGATGAGGGCCCCTGGACTGGAGAAGGAGGAAGGAAGTCAGACGCAGGGAGAGAGAGTAGAGATGTATGGATCTTGGGGGCTAGGGAAGCCAAAATGAATGTGTTGCCTCCAGACCCCCCTGAGAAATGCACATACAGTGAATACCTGGGGGATGCATGGTGAGGAACACAGTACCAGACAGGAGAGATCTCGCTTCAAGTAGTTAGTCAGAGTAGTCCAAGAGACTCCCAAAAGTAAACGGGGTATTGCCGGAGCTCTTAGTTGTCTTCCAGAATTGGAAGGTAAGATCCTACTGATGAATACAAAACATGCTTTGGACACAGGACTTGGAGCTGGAACTTACCTGGAAGCCTTCTACCTGAAGTTCAACTCTCATAGTTCTAGAGGATACTATGCAAGCTGCCAAGGGAAAAAAACAATCAATGGTCCAACCCAGCCCTAAAGCCCAATAACCATAACAACAAGCACAGCCAGCTACCTCTATTGGTGCAGTACTGGCACTGTTATGGGGGGGGGGTAACAACATAAGTTCCAGTGGGCGGGGCATGTAAGGGTGAGGGTGTTTAATTTGATTAAAAACTGCTGTATGAAATGTGCAAAAGCTCAATAAAAAATTTTAAAGTAAATAGATTGTACTTTCTCATTGAATTTTATTAGATTATTTTGGAAGAGCTATTTTATTTTTTATTTTTTTATCCATTAGTTCCATGTTTTATTTTCTTTTTTCTTTTTTTTTATTGATGCTTTGTGTATTTCATACATCATTTTCCAATTCAGTTCAGGCATATATCCCTTTCCCTTCCCCCCACCCCACCCCTACCCATCCCAGATCATGCATTCTGCTGTAACTTTTCTGCATCTTTCTCTGTTTTTTTGTTTTGTTTTCATTTTTTTTAAGAATAAGTGATAATTTGTGAGTACAAGCATCCTTCATGTAAAACCAATTTGCAAGCACTTGTGCCCAAACCCGCACAAATCATGGGTCCCAACATCCAGCAGGGGGGGCTTGTATGTTCAATCAAGTTGATCAAATGAGTGTCCAGTCTATATTGTTGTAGTTTCACCATTCACCCCAATCGCAGCCCTTACATTCTACCGCACCCCCTCTTCCCAGATTGTTCCCTAGGCTTAGAAAAGGGGCACAGGTGGATGAGAAGCAAAACAGTCTACTTTCTCTGGAGCTGTTGTCTTTTTTTTTTTTATTTTTGTTTGATATCTTTCATGCTTCCTCAGGTATGTCAGAGAATACTTTTGATCCTACTAATGAAGCACATGCAATTAGATATATAGGTATTTAAACAGTACTAATTGTTATGGTAGGTTACTTTGGTATAGACACAGATGTTTGGATGGTATGTTAATCCATGAATTACATTTTCTTCTGTTAAGTATGACAGGGTCTTCCTGTGGTTTATAACATCTCCTAATCATTAGAGGATGTAAGCTTGTGGCATCAGCCGTGGGTTATTCCTCCAAGGAGAGAGCTAATAGCCAATTAGATTTGGGATATACAGACATGCCCCACAAAAGGTAAAGGCTCCTTGCCTCCAAACTGGGATATCTGCAGGAAGAGAGGCAATAAGGCCCTGCTGTTGAAGACCTGATGTAAACATGGGAAAGATGTATGGAGACCACACTTGCAAGTGTACAGATGGTCTCTGGAATTCCAGAGAGTGTTACCAAAGGCCACTAAACCAACAAAGCAAATATAGGTCTCCTTGAGTCAAGCAAGACTCCTCCGTCAGCACCAGCTACACCTCATCTGCCTGGAAATACTGTGCAGCAGTGGAAGAGCTATTTTAGCACCGACTAAAACAAACCTGTGTTTCCATTTTGAGCCACTGAAATTACTCCAATAAAATTCCCTGTTCACAAGAGGAAGAAAAAAAAATGAAACATGTTTGCTACCCAGGTCAGGTGTCCATCTCTCCCGAGATCTGAGGCTGCAGCCTGAAATCCATCCTTGATAAATATCTATTCCTAAAATCATATTATCATGTTTCCACTGACAGTCTTCTGTCCACTTGGCTCCACGGCCTGCATCTGCATGGGTGGCCAGTAACATTTACAAGGTTGTTTTTGCTTAATTGCCTGGCAAAAGGATAAAGCCCATGTGTGCATGTTAAAGTGGTTAGAAACCGATCTGAAAAACAAATGTCCCAGGAAGTGATTAATAATTAAACCTCAGCTTAAAGCAAATGCTCCCTGAGAGAGAAAGATGAGCCTCTGCACCACTGTCTGGAAATAACAGGAAGCCAGTGTCCAGTGAATAGGGCACATGGCTCATGGCCAGAAACTGCATGTTGGTCTCCTTCATCATTCTCAATTGGTTTCCCTCATCAACTCATCTGTAGAACATAACAGAAAGATGATGAAGGAAAGAGGCTGGATTTAGGCCAACTCACTCAACTAAAGCCAAAGTAAGGTTTCTCTCACTGTGTTTCCCATAGCTCTAAATCCAGAAATTTTGCCATTTGGCATCTGCAATGTTGGTTACTCAGGGTCAGTGGTTCTTCACCTTTAACTCCGTAATCACAGTTTGCTTACCTAATTTTCTCTATAGGCTCAGAATTTGAATGCTTGGTTTCCAGATATTTCTGCTATTTGGAAGGGTTCTGGAAACTTCGGAAGTGGGACCAAGCTAGAGAATGTGGTCTCTGGGAGGCAGAGTTCCTTCAGAGACCCTGCAAGGTTCTTGTCTTACTTTCTGGCCTGCCATGGTATAAACTGAAATCCCCACTAAGCCTCCCTACCGTAAAGGATTGAACACTCTAAACTCAAACAAATGCTTCCTTCCTTAAGTTTTCTATGCCAAGTAATTGGGTCACAGTGATGGAAAAACAGCAACAACAACTAATACAATTTCAGCAACCTGAGGAGGTCTATGGACACCTTCTAGCAAGAACATCTTAAAACCACAAATAAACAAGATTTCAAAGCAAAATAATCATATTAAACTAATTTGTCAAGATATACAAAGCAGATGGATGTAGGGTCAAACACTTATAATCTCAGCATTCAGGAGACTAAGGCCTGAAGATGGCCAGCCTGGGACACACAGCAGAAACTTTCAAAGACCAAACAAACTAAATTTATAAGTGGAGAATATTTGAGATTGTGGATGACACACAGGTACACAGTCTTCTAGTATCTCTGGGAAATAAACTGAGGAAAACTGGATAATACCTCTCAGAAGAGGTAGGTGATGGCTCGAAATCTATAGCTTAATAGAAAATTAAACAGGAAACTTTAAAAAGCAGAACCAGAAGAATATAGTCTGTCCTGGAGGGATTGGTGTGGTTTGGGAAACTGCTGTCCTCTGTGTGAGAGAATAGGTGGAGTCATGCTTAAGACAGACAACTGACACCGCATTCTCATTAACAGACACTGAAAAACTTTATTTTATTGATTATTTGTGAGTGTGTGAGAGAGAGAGAGAGAGAAAGAGAGAGAGAGAATGTTTATGAAGTCAGTTCTTTGCTTCCACTTGTCTGAGTATCAAACTATCACTCTGTTGTCAAGCAATGAGACAAGAAAAGGGGAAAAGGACACAAATAGGAAAGGAAAAAGTTAAACTCTCCCTATTTGCAGATGATATGGTCCTATACATAAGAGACTTAAAGACTCCAGCAGAAAGTTCTTAGCTCTGATAATATTTTTCAGCAAAATGGCAGGATATACAATTAATGCGCCCAAATTGGTAGTCTTGCTCTCTACCAATAGCAAATATGCTAAGAAGAAATCAAGGAAACAATCCCATTCATGATTGCCTCAAAAAAAACTTTCCTTTTGCTGTACAGAGCTTTTGAGTTTGATTATTTTTTTAATTTATTTTTGTATGTGTATGAATGTACTCTCTGCATGTAGGTCTGTGCACCCATGTCATGCAATGCCGCAGAGGTCAGAAGAGGGTGTTGGATTCCCACTTGTCAACTGTTGACCTTATGTCCTGTGCCACTGTTGTTTGGTTTAGAGTCTTTTCCTATGCCTATGTCTTGTAGGTTGCTACCAACATGTTCTTCTATCACCTTCAGAGTTTTGGGTTTCACGTTGGGGTCTTTGATCGACTTAGAGTTGATTTTTGTACAGGGTGAGAGGTGGGGGTTTAATTTTGGTGATCCAGTTTTGCCAGCAACATTTGCTGAAGATTCTGTCTTTCCTCCATTGAGCTTTTTTGGCCCCTTTGTTGAATATGGAGTGTCTGAAATTATATGAGCTCAAGTTTGGATCTTTGATTTTGTTCCATTGGTCAATGGGTCTGTTTTTGTGCCAGTACCAGGTATGTATTCATGTTTTAGGGTAATATAAAATTAAAGTGAAAAAATATGAATTCCTAAACATATTTTGGAATTAACATACAGTTTATTTCTGAAGGTCATAATTTTGATACATATATGACGTTTATATAGGTGTATTAGTCACTTTTCTGTTGCTGTGATAAAACACCATGACCAAGGGAACTTATCAAAGGAAGAGTTTATTTGAGCTTACGATTGATGGTTCCAGGGAATCAGAGTCCATTGTGGTGGGAGGCATGGTGGCCGGGGCTGGAGCAGTAAGCCAAGGTTCACACCTGACAATGAGCACAGGAAGTCAAGAGAGAGAGACTGGAGACCACAAGGCTTGTTAAACTCACTAAGCCTGCACCCAATGACGTACTTCCTCCAGCACGGCCATACCTTCTAAGACCTCCAAGAACAGTACCACCAACTGGAGACAAAATGTCTGAATACTTAAAGCCTATGGGGGACACTCATTCAAACCACCACAATAGGCATATTTTGGAACAATACAAATGGTAGGGAACAACAACAACATAAGGCCTGAGTCAAAGAACTGATTGATACAGTTAAATTCTGCCTAAAGCAATAAACCTCTGCAGAGAAAACTTTAAAAAGACTGAGAGAGGGGTTAAAGAGATGGCCTAGCAGTTAAGAGCACTGCCGACCATTCTTGCAGAGGACCCAGGTTTGATACCCAGAACCCACATGGCAGCTGAGAACCGTCTTTAACTCCAGTTCCGGGGGAATCCAACACCCTCTTCTGACCTCTGCAGCATTGCATGACAGGGGTGCACAGACCTACATGCAGAGAGTACATTCATACACATACAAAAATAAATTAAAAAAAAATAAAAAAAGACTGAGAGAAAGATACAGGAAATGTATGGCAGAATGCATGAACTGGGGTGGGTTAGGGGGCAGGGAAAGGGGAATATGTCTAAATTGGACTGAAAATGGTGTATGAAAAACACAAAACATCAATTTACAAAAAGAAAATAAAAAGCTTTCTTGGGACTACGGTAATGAAAACTTTAAAAAATCAAAGATGACCCTAGAAAATGGCGAGGCCTCTCATGCTCATGGATTGAACAAGGCAGTATTCCTAAGATGGCTATTTTATCAACTGAAATGTACAGATGCCACTCTCATCAAAATTCCAGTGCCATTCTTCACTGCAGTGGAAAAAGATACATATGGAAGGTCAAAAGATTTTTTAAAAATACATACAGAAGTTCAAAAGATCCCACATAGCTAAGAGAATATTAAACCAAAGAAATAGTGCTGGAGATAGCAGCGATTTCACATTATCTTAACAGAAGCTCAGTAACACAACCAACATGGTATTGCCACAACAAAAGCAGACACATTGATCAGTGAAAGTGAGCAAAGGATGGAGATATTAACCCATTCAGTTACAGCTGCCTGATTTTTTTTTTTTTTACAAAGATCCCAAACGTACACAATGGACAAAAGTCAGCTTCTTCGACAAATGGTGCTGGTAAAACTGGATGGCCACACACAAATCTATGAAATGAAATCCTTATTTTTCACTCTGTACAAAAAAAATCAGCTCCCGCCGGGCATGGTGGTGCACGCCTTTAATCCTAGCACTTGGGAGGCAGAGGCAGGTGGATCTTTGTGAGTTCAAGGCCAGCCTGGTCTACAGAGCGAGTTCCAGGACAGCTGGGGCTACAGGGAGACCCTGTCTCAAAAAGACCAAAAAAAAAAAAAAAAATCGGTTCCAAATGGATCAAATACCTTAATGTAAGACCTGAAATTTTTAGAGGAAAACGTAGGAAAACACCTCAAAATACAGGCATAGGCAAGCACTTTCTAAGTAGGAATCTAATCACGGAGGAAATAAGGCCAACGATTGACAAATGGGATCTTATGAAATTAAAGTGCTCTGTACTATGAAGCAGTTAACCGAGTGCAGACTACAAGATGGAAGAAAATCTGACAGATGATTAATATCCACAATATACAAAGAAATGAAAAGTAAGAAAGATATCAAACAACCCGATGTTTGCTTAGTGTTTTACATTTTCACTCTGTTAAGTTTTTATGCACTTATCTACCTCAAAAAGAAAACAAATTAAGACGGAGTTGAAACTTGGAAAGACAAAGAGCTTTATGTTGTCATCTAGACTCAAGTTTCCTTCTCTCGGTGACCATCCTTCTGAAGTTCAGTGCTTCAGAATGGCCATCCTAACTGTGTTCACTGAAAGGTAGAGAGTTTGGGACCAGGCAAGTGTCTGAGTGGCTTCCTTAATCTATCTGTGTAATGTGTTTATTTGTGAGTTCATTACAATAAAATGATTTTATTTATTTATTTTTTTAATTTTATTTATTTTTTTGTATGTGTTTGAATGTACTGTCTGCATGTAGTTGGCACACCTGTGTCATGCAATCAGAAGAGGGCGTTGGATTCCCCTGGAACTGGAGTTAAAGACGGTTCTCAGCTGCCATGTGGGTGCTGGGGATTGAACCTGGGTCTTCTGCAAGAGTGGTCGGCACTCTTAATTGCTAGGCCATCTCTCCAGCCCTTAAAATGATTTTATTTTAGAAAAATAAAAGCTGGGTGTGGTGACTCATGCCTTTAATCCTAGCACTTGGGAGGCAGAGGCAGGCAGATCTCTGTGAGTTCAAGGCCTGCCTGGTCTACAGAGTGAGTTCCAGGCCAGCTGGAGCTATAGAGTGAGACCCTGTCTCAAAGACAAAAAAAAAATTGTTAAGAGATGATGTACAAAAGGCCAATAAATCCATGAAAAGTTTAATTTCACTAGAGATCAAAAGAATATAAACGAAAACTACATCTTACCCAAATGAGTCCATGTCATCTCAATCAGAATAGCAGATATTAAGAAACAAATAACATGGGGTGGAGAGATCAGTCTGTGGCTAAGAGCATTGGCTGCCCCTGCCAAGGACCCAGGTTCAGTTCCCAGCACCCACATGACAGCTAACAACCATTCATAACTCCAATTCCAGAGGATCCAATTCCCTCTTCTGGTTTCTGTAGTCTTTACAGTCGAGTGCACTTACATACATGCAGGCAAAATACTCATACACATAATATAAAAGTAAACAAATACTTAGAACAAGACATAAACAACAAATACTGGAGAGGATGTGGAGAAAATGGACCTCTTATACACTGCTGGGGAAATATAAACTACTTTAGCCACTGCAAAAATCAGTATGGGGATTTCTCCAAAAACTAAAACTCTATCTATCATACCACACAGCTATGTCATTTCGGTAGATTTACCCAAAGAACTCCAAGTTAGTGAATCAGATACTTGCACATAAATGTTTATTACAACACTTTTCATAGTAATTAAATGTCTAAAGTATCCAACAACAGAATCAAGAAATATAGTATATATACAATGAAATTTCTTTTTTGACTTTTTAATTTTTATGTTTATGAGTATTATACCTGCATGTGTGTAAGTGAACCCATGTCATGTGGTGCCTGCCCAGGACAGAAGAGAGTGTCAGATCCCCTGGAACTGGAGTTACATGTGATTGTTATTTGCCATGTGGCTGCTGGGATTGGAACCCAGGTCTTCTGCAAAAATAGCCAGTGCTCTTACCTGCTCAGCCATCTCCCCAGCCCAGACAATGAAAGTTCTTCAGCCATAAAGAATGAAGCTTTATAAATTTGTAGACAAATGAATGCATGTGGAGACAATCATATTAAGTGAATTAAGCCAGCCTTAGAAAAACAAATATTGCATGCTTTGTTTTTTGTGGCTCTCTGATAATATATATATATATATATTATATATATGATCATATATATATTATATATACATATATATATATATATATATATATGACATGAATCAGAAGTGAAATTGTCAGGACAATAACAGAAGGTAGGAGAAGAGAAAAAAGCAGGGGGTGGGGTATGGGAGAAATATGGTCAAATCACATTATCTGTTTATATGAAAATGGACTTTGTAAGCCAGTACAAAAATCAATGCATTATAATAATCTAGCTTCTAATTTTTAATGATTGAGCTATCTCTCCAGCTTGATTTAATTGATAATTTTTTCTTAATTTTTTATTAAACTTTTGTGCATTTCATACAGCATTTCTTAATCAAATTTAGACCCATTCTCCCATCCGTGCCCCCAACACACTAGAGCTTGTGCCTTCTGCCATACATGTCTTGCATCTTTTTCTCAGTCTTAAAAAAATTGAACTAATTGATAATTTTTTCAAAGTTGTCTTCATTTGCTTTGAAATATCATAGTGAAGTAATGGCCTTGTCATGTGCCCTTCATCAGCAGATCACATTCAACTGGAGAGAAGGTGGGGGGGGGAACTGAAGAGATCCTGCATTTTTCTAAAGAGAAAGATGAATATAAACTCATTGTCTTGTCTCTGAAGAGTTTTGCAATTGTCCACAAGAGAGACCTTTTAGAGGTCCTTATGAAAATTATGATGAGTTGTTTTGCCTCTAGAGCTTCATAGAAAGAGGATTCTAAGGTGAATTTGGGGGTACCGACATTCAGTTTTTAAATGCTCTCTTTATTTGAATCACAGAGAATAGCCCACAGCTAGATACACCATTATTAAATTACTTCTCCAGCATGAAGTTCATCCATGCCTAATGATTCTCTAATTGGCATCTCGGTGCAAATTCTACCGTGTTCAAAATCCCTGGTGCTGAGGCTTTACAGGACCTAGGGAGAGATATTTTTTTAGGGAAAACAGAGCTAGCTTATTGATATTTTGTAATTATAGTCATTACAAAATGTAAAATCCCACTGCTGCCTGCTTATGAGACAAGCTATGAGGAAAGGCTATTTCAATTTTTATGAATTTATTTTGACCATTCAGCAAATATACAGCATCTGCCTTCCGTGTCTGCTGTGAGGGTTTCCTTGAGTATTGTAGATAAATAAATGGTGGAGTCCCACACCCTAAGTCCTGGGTATTGTGAAAGTTTGCATGAGGGCATACCTGGTGAATGGAAACTCTGTGCTTTTCTGTTCCTGCTGATGTCCTGGTTTGGACCAGTCATTTCCCAGAGAGCACGTACCTCCTTCCCAGCCTCTTGTAGTAGCAAAACCAGCTCATGTTACCTCTTTAGCAAACTTGATTCCAGTCACATCCAGGTCAATGACATGCTGGTTTCCATAGCAGCTTTCTTAATACATATATAGTAGATTTGCTTTTCTGACTTACTAATGGCCCTTTATTACCAGCATCTACATTCTTGCTGTATTACTTCAGCAGGAAGCTTTGGATTCAGTTTTGCAGAAAGTTTAGTAATACAGAAAGATATTTGGATTCAGTGTTTAAGAAAATTTATCAGTATGTGAACAGAGATTACCTCTTAGTGATGAGGATTAATGAATTGTTTCTGTGTTCACAAATTTTACAGAGAGAGAATTTACCACTTTGTCATTATATTAAAAATAATAATAAAGCTGTCAAATAAAAGTATCAAATACTATGTCCTGGTTTTCAGAGTTCTTTTAGGACTTGTGCACCACCACCAAAAATAAATAAATAAATAAATTAGTTAATTAATTAAAGAAAAGAAAAGAAAAGAAAAGAGCAGTGCATGGTGGCACACGCCTTTAATCCCAGCATTCGGGAGGCAGAGGCGGGTGGATCTCTGTGAGTTCTACAGCCTGGTCTACAAAGCGAGTTCCAGGCCAGCTGGGGCTGCAGGGAGACCCTGTCTCAAAAACACCACACACACAAAAAGGATTTGTGCACTCAACCAAAGGTAATGGTGTGGGGCAAAACAAACATGGCCCCATTTTCTCACAAGAGCTGTAACATGTACGCTTCAAATCAAGGCAAGCATCCTTCCATGTAGTAATGATCCATATTATGCACAAATGCCACTTTGCTAGTAAAACCTGTCTTTGAGATTTGTACTTAGTTAATATTCTAAGTTTCTGGAGATAAAATAAAGTAAAATAAAATCTAAAGATCTTTCTTTCCTTTGTTAAGTTAAGAATAAACTAATCTTGCTGGGGATGGTGGTGCACACCTTTAATCCAAGCACTCAGGAGGCAAAGGCATGGGGATCACTGTGAATTCAAGGCCAGCCTGGTCTACGAAGTGAATCCCAGGCCAGCTGGAGCTACAGGGAGACCCTGTCTCAAAAATACCAAAAAAAAAAGAATAAACTAATCTTCAGAGATGGAGAGATGGCTCATAAATTAAGAGCTGGCTGGCTGCTCTTCCAGACCAGGGTTTGGTTCCCAACACCCACATGGTAGGTAACAACTATGTAACTCCAGAGGATCCAACACCTTCTTCAGGTCTCTGTGAGCCTTCCACACAGTGCACTTACATACACAGAGGCAAAACACTCATACACATAAAAGTAAAAATAAAATTAAAAAAAATATTAAACTAGTTCTCACAAAAGAAAACTATCTTTCTATGTGCTCATGAGTAGTTTATACATTTCCAAAAATCCATACCATAAAACCAGAAAGGTAATGTAAAATTCTTAGAAATGACTAAACCCAATGCCTCATCCATAAAATGATACAATAAAGCATCAGTGCTCTGAAGTGCTCACATATACTGTACATTTTTTCTTATAGCCATGCCACTTATGGAATTTTGCACTGAATAAACTAACTTTTGAACAGTAATAGAAAGTGTAGGGAAGCATCACTCAGCACTAGAGATAAAATGAAGTTTTAATAAAATTTCAGGGGGCTGGAGAGATGGCCTAGTGGTTAAGAGCACCGACTGCTCTTGCAAAGGACCTGGGTTCAATCCCCAGCACCCACATGGCAGCTGAGAACCGTCTTTGACTCCAGTTCCAGGGGAATCCAACGCCCTCTTCTGACCTCCGTGGCATTGCATGACACGGGTGCACAAACCTACATGCAAAGAGTACATTCATATACATACAAGAATAAATTTTAAAAATTAAAAAATATATTAAAAAAATAAAATTCTAGCATTTGAGGAAACCCAAACTTGTGAGTTCAGTATAAGGTCTTCTCTTAAAGTAAACAGTTCAACAGAAACAATGCTAGGAGGAAGATGAATAAAATAATGCATAATCTGTACCTGGTTTTTATGGTGCCTTGGGGCATGTGATTATGCCCGATGACGATTACACTGTAATTATCACTGATGTTTAAAAGCTGTTTTGAGTCTTTTAGTCTCTTCTGGGGTCATTAGTAATTCTAGTTTTCCAAAATTTCCATAAATGTACAACTACTTGTACACACATACTCACGGAGAGATTGAGAACCATTGTACTCTATGAATCCCTCCTTGACCTCCGCTATGGGAAGTTCTCCTCAAGTGGTTGATAGAAGCTCAGTGTCCTGCCTGGAAGCTCCCTCTTCTTTGGAAAAATGCTAAGCTTATGTTTGTTTTTAAGTTGATTAGAAGTCATTTTTCCCTTTATCCTAGTTCTGACCTCAAGAAGAGTGGATACATGTAACATCTTCTCCGTAAGATGTCCTTGACATATCTTGAAGAGCAACACTGTGTTCTCTCCAAGTGTGCACTTCACTCACTAGATAGAACATTTGCCTTGGAAAAGCAGATTGCTTAAAAACTCCTTCATTTAAGAATCACAAAGACTCATTTTGCTTTGTGATAAGATCCTAGTGGATTCCCATTTAAAAGGTTTCATAGTTTGAGTGAGACAAATTATATACATCTGGAAACATGCCTTGCATACCCAGAGTGAAGGTGAGCATGATTCCATCGCTGTGGGTGTGTCGTGTTATTCTCAGTAGCAGTGTACATTCCTTACTATGGCATCACAATTAGTACCCCTGGGTGTGGGCACTTATTTAACCCAAGGCTTCTTACTGCATGCTAGACAAGCTCTCCAAAGTGTGGCTGCATGGCCAGCCCTTGCATCAACATCTTTTTTAAAATTTCATAGGAATTCTCTCTCTCTCTCTCTCTCTCTCTCTCTCTCTCTCTCTCTCTCTCTCGTGCTGTATCGCTGTATCTACATGTTCACACAGGCATGTTTGCATGTTCATGCAGGCATGTGGCAGCCATTGATGTCTTTCTGAACCACTTCACCATATGTTTTGAGATGGGATCGCTTGATGAACCTGGTGCTCACTGATTTGGATGGACTGACCAACAAGCTCCAGGGAGAACCTTGTCTCCTCCTCCCAGTGCTGTTGGGTTTTTTTTTAAATTTGAAATTAATTTTTTTAATTTTTAATTTTTTATTATTAATATAATACTTTTATTAGCATTTTGTGTATTCCATGCATCATTTTTCAATTCAATTTAGACACAGTCCCCTTTCCCTTCCCCCCACCCCACCCCAGGAAGGTTTTACTTTGGTACTGGGGATCTAAACTTAAATCCTCATGCTTACACATCTGTCACTTTACCAGCTGAACCTTCTTTCCAGCCCTAGAATCTTCTTTGAAATGAAAACCAACCCAGCATGAGGGAGGTCAAAGCCAGAAAGTTAAGGAAAACTTGGGCTGCAAAGTGAGATCTTGTCTCAAAATAAAAATAAATGTGGACAAATATCTGTACAATTATTGAAGCTTTATAACTGCACAACATTGTTCTGATGTCCATGCCTGGTTTTAGACAGTGTTGGGGATTAAACCCAAGGTTTCACATATCCTAGACAAACACTTTACTAAGTTAGCAAAATTCCAGTCCACGTTTTAAGTGCAAATTTCATAAGGAAAAAATGATGAACAGAAGGCATAGGAGTAGGTAGTTGGTATTATAAACAGAACATGGGCTGTTGTTTTGACACACACCCATAATTCTAGCACTAGAATTATAGTAGAAGCAAGAGGATCGGGAGTTCAAACTCATCCTTGTGTGTCTACAGAGGCCAGTCTCAATTATATAAGAACTTTTCTCAAAAGAAACAAAGCAAGCAACAGCAACAACAACAATAGCAACATGGACTGAATGAGATAAAATTGCAGCAGGGTTTATTCAAGAAGAGTGGAACACGTGAAGAGTAATTTAAGAACAGGCACATATAACTAGAGGAAGAACCACATCCAGGGAGTTGTTGGAGAAAAATAATTTCATATAGGACTATCTCGTGATATATTGAAGTTGAAAACTAGGTGAAAACTAGTTGTAAGAATAGGGCAATTTGGACAGAAGCAAGAATGAAGAGGTCAACAGGTCTCAACCTAGCTGTGCTGTGGGATGCTCCTAATGAGAAGCAGTAGTACAAACCATGGGTGAACAACCATGTGAGCTCTATGTCTGATCTGCTTTATACCACATTCAACAAGAAGGGTCTAGTGATCATGGATTTCAGTAGTCCTAGCTCCAAAGATGACCCCATGAGTAACACCTTCCGCCAGTCACATTTCTATGTGGTATTTACCCTTTGTAATTGTATGAAGTGACAGTGTGCCTTTTGAGGTTAACTCATACAAATCATAACAGTCCCAGCCTCTGTCATTGGCATGTGTCTTCTGGGAGAAGACAGCCACCAGTTAGAAGTCTTACTCCTTGAGACCAGCCTCATGAGAGGTCCTAGGTGGTCACACGGATGAGGCAGATGTCCATCCAGCCTCAAAGTGTTCCACTGAAGATGCCAGATATGTGAAGGAAGGAGGACTTCTTCTCGAAGTCTTCCCTGTGATTCTGTGGCTAATTCCAGCTTCAGCTTGCATCTGAAAGAACACGCATGACTGGGCTCATGTGAGATCTTCCCAGCAGAGCTCAGGCAACCCACACAGCCATGAAAGAAGAGAATAAGTTCTCATTTTAGACTGCTACGTTTGAAGTGCTTTGTTACACAACTATAGTTACCCATAACACATAGCAATGCCATCTTGCCATAGAAATTCCTAAACATTTTCAGTTTTTGTACTTGACTAGTTGTGACTTCCACTTTGAGTGAGGTCAGCTTAGTGCTCAGCCAGAATTCAAACAGGACTTTGAGGAGAAAGAGAACAGCCCTTTCTTTAACAGAGCTTGCTTTGCTATGAGCTTCTCTGTACTGAGCTTTGCATTTTCTAAAAATGAGCAGAATCGCCAGGGGGTATGCTCTGTACTGTCTAAAGGAGCTTCAATTCTTTGCTTTCTGAAGTTTCTCTCTAGGAGTTATTACTTAGACAGGACTTCAGAACAAATCTGGCCCATCTCAGTTTGTTTCAAAGTAGCTTAAGTGACCAAGAAAGATTAAGTTAAATCTAGCTAAGACTCAGGGAATTTTCATTAGGAAAACTGCACCTTCCAAGTCACTGGAAAGCCTGAGACAGGCTTAGGGCTCTACAGATAGACTCACCTTTTCCCTCTGATGTGTTTTAACCTTTATAACTAAGATCACATCCCACAAGTTCTCTCCAGCCTGGTATTAGCTTTATCTTGAGTGGATGGATTTAAGGATTTCTAAACCAGAACCCATTTGCTTAACATGAAGTTATTATGTTGATGCTCCTATTTCCTTTGCATTTCAGATCTGCAAACTAAAATCTCATGTTTTTCTCTAAATTATCAAGCGACCATTCAGTAATAATTTTTAAAGTGAGGATGTTCTTAATTTTATTTTTGTATGTGTATGAATGTACTGTCTGCATGTAGGTTTGTGCACCTGTGTCATGCAATGCCACGGAGGTCAGAAGAGGGTCTCAGACTCCCCTGGAACTGGAGTTACAGATGGTTCTTAGCTGCCATGTGGGTGCTGGGGATTGAACCCAGGTCCTCTGCAAGAGCAGTCGGTGCTCTTAACCGCTAGGCCATCTCTCCAACCCCAAGTGAGGATGTTCTTAAGTCATATCTTTCATTGGTCTTGGATGTGTAACTAATGCCCAATTTCTTCACCCTGTACAGATAAAAATAAAAACCTTATCCCTGAATGTGGGGGAGAGTGTAAGAAATTAATGTACACAATGCTTTGCAGAGTAGTCAGCGTGTAACAGCAACATAAAAGTAGTAGGACTACAAAGAGAATATAGTTTTGTTGTTGTTGTTATTATTGTTTGGTGTTGTTCAAACAGGAATCCTGCCTCTGCCTAAGCTTTGCTGTCAGTTTTCATCTGGAACCAACTAATCTGATTTGACACTTTCTCCCTCTTAGGAGGTGTGGCTTCCATTTGGACCCACAGGAGGGTTCTAACAGCTGTCTTTGTGTGTGTGTGTGTGTGCGTGTGTGTGTGTGTGTGTGTGTGTATGTTACTAGAGATCGAACCCAAGGTTTTGCACATGGTAGGCAGGTGCTCTACCACTGAACTCCATCCCCAGTCCTCCTCTTATCATTTGTGGAACCTGCTTTAATTGCATGCTCAAGGTTTTAAGTTGGTTTCCAGCTATTCAGTGTTAATAAATCTTTAAATATATGGCCAAAGGAAATTTAGTGATCTAGCCGTAAAACACTAAGCAGGTAGATCCTTATTGTAAGAAAAAGGACGAATTAATTTATAGCTCCACTGATGGAAAGGAAGATTTTAATTTTTAATACAAAGAACATTTAAACATGGTTCAAAACCTAATTGGTGGACCATGTATGCACTCATCACATTTGACTGTCTACTGAATTATATGGCACTGATGACAACTAAAGAGTTTCAGCCCATCAATTCATTTCTCCTTTTACAATGGGGCCAAATTTTGATGCTTATGAACACATACTGAGATTAGATGTAGTTCTGTTCTAATACTGTTTTATGATATAGCTTTTGAATATTTATTCTCAAGCCATGCACTTTTCAAACTATATTTGAGGAAAATACATCACTGAGTAAATCAACAGCACAAGCATAGATGTTAATCTTTCTCCATCTCTCCCATTTCTCATGTTTAAAATGATTTTACTGAGTTAAATGAGTCGATATGGTTACTCATTGTAGTTGTGGGTTCCCAAGCTAGAAAGAAAAATCAGTTACTCAGAATCAAGTCTCCATATACTTTCTCTGGTGGGTGGAGATGTTTTTAGATTTGTGTGCACTTCCATGAAACACTGTATTTGACTCAAGATTGTGTAATCAGTTACTAGGGATGTAGAAATTAACAGACCTTTAAACAGCAGTGAATTAATTGATATAACAACTGGAAGTCACTAGTTGACATAATTTTTTATCTACACTTTTGGTCCTTACTAGTATGGAAGTATAACATTTGTTTAAGAGTGCTTCCCTTAGCACCTGGAATAGAGGATGTGCTTAAGGGTGCTAAGAACAGAATGAATAAGAGGTGTGCTCTTTCGCATCATGTTTAACATTGAAATAGCAGAATCCATGAGATTTCCAAGACTAGGCAGTAAGCAAGTTCATAATGATAGAAATCATGATAGACTATGATCTAGGCTTTAATATCAAGCCTATAAATGTTAATATATTGCATTTAATTCAGATTTAGTATTATGAAATGTGCAGCTGGAAAATGCTTATTACATTATTTACTAAAGGATAAAGAATTGAACTATACATGTGTGAAGACAGCACAAATGTAGAAACGAAATGTATCAATTCTCATGCCTCTATCTTAACCCCTTAGGCAGAGAAAAAAAGAACAAAATACATGTTCTAAGAAACAGAAAGGCTCATTAACACAGCAAAAGCTTACTTCTTTCTTAGTAATTTAAGATATTTCTCCAGAAGAAACACTTGATCATCTTAGCCTAAGATTTCGCCCACATGACCTAGATGGCCTACTCTGAGTGTGATCAAATTATCATGGTATGATAATAAATAATACTTATTGAGTTGCTTTCCTAAAGGCCAAGTAAAATGCTGGTTTAAGCACTTTACCTCCTTAATACTCACAGCCTTCATCATAAACATTCTCATTCCCATTTTATTAAGAGGCTAGGTCCTTGTCCAACCAGTTTGGATCCAAAGAACATGAACTCAGACTGCCTATCTTTGAATACTGCATGAATTTCCTTCTGCAACCTTCTACTTACCAAATTCTACTTAGATCTCAAATTCATTCCCTTCAGCATTTCTTCCCTCTGTCACTGAATGACCCCTCTCAAACTCCTGCCTGCCCCCCCCAAGGAAGGTGTTTAGAGCATACATATATTTGCTTCTAATTATTGCTCAGTTCAATTGTCAATAGCCTTTATTATCATAGTGTCATTGTCCTAAGGAGGAGGGAGCAGAATTGGGATAGGGAGTTGTACTTGCTGTTTAATCTGAGCTTCTAGACCTCTGATGCAGTTGTTGGACCACAATGAGTCCATTGTCTGAAAAATGCAAAGATTAGATGTTGTTTCCTTGCTTCCTGTTTCTCCTTTCCTGCCACCTGGTAGGTCCATCAACAGAACTCTACAACAGAACTTGTCCAAATGTGGCTAAACTCAACGTAAATTGCTACCTCTGTTTTACACTTTTACTATGGAATTAGGGATTAAATATAGCACATGCTAGGCAAGTGCTCTACCTCTGAGCTATACACTTCCAACCCTAAAGGTATCCTTAACCATATGTAGGACCCTCTATAATAAATAGATTTCACATTGAATTATGACCACCAAGTTCCATGGAAATAGTTACTATGTTATTTCTGTAAAAGGTAGATTTATGAATAATTTGTACTAATTTTTTCCTAAAATTAAATTAAGTGATATTTTAAATAAAATAAGGTATTTAGTTTAAAATGAGATGTTTATTTTCTTAGTTTAAAATTTTGGGGAAATTTCATGAGTACTGCTTAATTTACATCACTCCTATCCCCTCTCCATATGAGATATTCCTTTTTATTTAAAATTGTGAGGGACTGGAGAGAAGGCTCAGTGGTTAAGAGCACTGGCTACTCTTCCAAAAGACCTGGGTTTGGTTCCCAACATCCACATCATGGCTAACAACTGTCTGTAACTTCAGTTCCAGGGTATTTGATGTCTTCTGGCTTCTGTGGGCATTGCACATCATAGGTACACTTACCATGTTGGCAAAATACTCATACATTTAGAAGTAAGATAAATTAGTTTAATTGTGAACTTGTAAATGGTGGAAAAGGAGCCAATAAGTGAGTGACATATTTGAAAGTCTGGGGGTTATCTCTTTACAAACCTCCCTGTCACCAGCTTGTGCAGAAATTGACATGTGCTGAAGAGCAGGTCTCTGTTTATGGGTCATAAATTGCCCAAACATGATGATCATCTGTTGTAACTATAATACAATGAACAAATTTACAATGTAAAAAAATAATTTACAACAAAGACTTCACAATTTCACTTGAAGACCAAACTTTTGCAGCAACATCAAAGCTGCTACCTTGTAAAGACAATGGCATTTGTAGAGAATGAATATTGAAACCCAGTTCAAGACTATAAAATTTGGAAGAGAAATGCATTATTTTCCAGCCTACAAGACAGTCATATATTTTTTCTTAGGAAAATAATTGGCATATTAAAACTATAGCTCTGAGTCATTTTGGCTGGTCACTCATGAGGCAAATGGATATATTTGGCTTCATTAAGAGAATGCATATTGCTAGAATTCTCAAGAGTATAAAAGGAAAAGTTTCTGCTCTCCTTTCCTATGACTGAGGCTTTGAACAAATTCCTCCCTTTATAAGGGGAAAATATTCATGAAGTGCTCAAAATAGTTCCTCAATTAAATACCACATATAATAATCAATAATGGGGTGAATAAAATGGCCCGTCAGCGTAAATGTTCTGAGGAATTCACAAGGCAGAATGACTGTGTCATCAATACAGAAGCTGACCATGGGATAATGAGCCTGAGCACCACCACGGTAATTTACCTTAAAGAAAGCTGGGTGCATCCTTCTCTCACAGCAGGAGGGATTGGCTCAGCTTTGGTTTTCCTCTATTTAGTCCCAGTTGTTTTAGAACAGAGTCTTCTTTCTTTACCTTTTATATACCTGCAAGAGTCCTCTTTAACAAGAAGAACAAAAATGTTTGACACCTTCAGCTATGTGGATATATCTAACTACAGCCTTACTTTCCTCCTGTCATAGCCAAGTTTCCAAGGAGAGCATGAGCATTTGATGATGGGATCCTTCCCTGCAGTCATTTTCATGCTGCATTATGTCAGCCTGGTCAAAAATGTGAAGTCACTGTTTGCTTATCACTAGGTAAAGCATGTGATTCACATGAAAATGATACCACATGTGTCTCCCTCTCCAATCTTGACTCCAAATCTGAGTATAACAATCATCTTATACTTGTGGTGGTTTGAATGAAAATTGCCCCCATAGGCTCCATGTATTTGAACACTTGATCAGTTGGTGGTGCTGTTTGGAGAAGGCCCTGGAACCTTCAGGAAGTGTGGCCTTGCTGGAGGAAGTATGCCACTGGGGGTGGGCTTTGAGGGTCTATAACATTGCCCCATATTCAGCTTGTCTTCTTGGCTTCCTGCACGTGAATGCAGATGTGGGCCTTCAGCTTTCAGCTCCCGCTGCACCCTGCCATGGTGGACTCTTACCCTCTGGAATCATAAGCCCTTATAAACTCTTCGAGTTCCCTTAGTTATGGTATTTTACAATAACAACAGCCAAGTAACCAATATGATACCTATACTGTTGAAGTCATTTAGAGTTCTAGATCTTTATGATTAAAAATAAATAAATAAATATCTACTGTGAAACTAAAAATAAGCACTCACATTGCTAGCTAATTGCCCCAATGCCCACCTCCTCACCGGTTTAAAGATAACTAGACTGAATATAATTGGCATACCCAGGAATCTCTTAAAAGTATGTGAAGTATACATAGAAACTTCAAATGGAACCTGGAAGTAAATTCTGTTACCATTAAGCAGCCAAAGCTATTTTATGAACTGAAATGAAACGAAAGTGCCTATTGTAATGTCAAGAGAGACATAGGTCATTTAAGGTTCTTAGGAATGCTCAGGGAGGGAACAGATAGGAAACTTGAAAATGATCCCTACAAAACGAGAGTAGTAGGTTTGTGGCTCCATATCACATGCTCTCTGACGTAGCCTAATTCTAACCCATCTTTGAACTTTACCAACTTCTGTACTGAACTCTGAGATCTTGAACCATAACCACTACATAGACCTAAGAGACTACAATCAGGCATGGCAAAAGTGTAAGTATGGCAAGGAGTGTTTATTGTAGTTTGCATAAAAGAGTTGGTCATAGTATCCAGGATGCTCTATTCTTCACTGTTTCCCTTGCCTGCTAGAGGGAAGCAAGGGAGAATCACAGGTGTAAGCTACAGCAGAGCTACCCGACTCATCAGGTTTTGTGCTCAGTGACTTGCCACTCTTCTGTGTGAAACTTGTAGATATGTACCGTGCCTAAGAAGAGACTAGCAGAACAGAGATTGAAAGGCAGAAAGACAAGACATTCCTGGAAGAAGTGAGCAGAGAGAACACACACACCGATTTAGGGGATGTGAGAGAAAGAAAATAATGAGTGCTCTTCCTGCCTGGGCCTTTGGAGAGACAGCCACTGCATCTTCTGTCCATTGCATCTTTATGAAATATCAGAGAGCTGGCATGAAGTACACGCCCCCTTCTTTGAATCCAAGTAGTGTGTGACAGGATCTTGTAATTTATCATAGGATCATTAATAAATCTAATATAACACATAACTTGTTCAGATAGTATAATAAATTTAATAAAACATAGGTTAAATTGTAAATGACATTTTTAAAATTCTTTTTTGTCCATTACACAGGAAGAAGAACATGGTAAGAAGAGCATGTGATTTAGGAGCTAGGATTATCATATGTAGACAGTGAGTTACCATGCTTAAAGGTAGAAGAAGCAAATTATTTCTCTTCACCAATGAGGTAGAAATGTTATCAAAATTTAACATTATTCTGGAAGTGCTAGTCAAAGTTAATCATGAAAATAATAGTAAGTATATATACTAAGTATATATTTTGGAAAGAAGTGTGCAATGTTCATATAATGTTCTCTAATATAAGAAATATACTTGGGGGTTGGAGAGATGGCCTAGCGGTTAAGAGCGCCAACTGCTCTTGCAGAGGACCCGGGTTCGATCCCCAGCACCCACATGGCAGCTGAAAACCGTCTTTAACTCCAGTTCCAGAGGAGTCTGACGCCCTCTTCTGACCTCTGCTGCATTGCACGACACGGGTGCACAAACCTACATGCAGACAGTACACTCATACACATACAAAAATAAATAAAATTTAAAAAAAAAGAAAAAAGAAATATACTTGGACTATTTCAACCAAAGTACAAGTAGATGCAATTAGAGAATCCATTAAGATCTGTGATTAATATAGCAAAATTAAAGGTCTCCTTATCTAAAAAATTATAAGCTAGAAAACAAATGGGAGAAATATGCAATTTAAATGATTCACCCAAAATGTAAAACATCTGGAAATAAACTTAGTAAAACGTGGGATCTGTATTTGAATTTTTATGGCTTTATTAAAATGTTTTCAGTTAAACTAAGTGCTTTCACTTCTTGTATTTTTGTTTTCTCCTTCTCCAGATCCAACTAAAAGGATACTTAAAAATAATATGGATGTGCAATCTACATAGCAGGATGCTGGCCAGATGGGCTGTCAGACACTCTGGACTGTCACAAGTAGGGACCCGATAAGGCAGGAACCAGAGAGTTGGGGACATGGGCTGGCTGGCTATCTCCATGGAGGGTGCTGTTTCCTGGACCTCCGCATCATCCTGAGCTCCACTGGATGGCTGTCCTCCATTTTGTACCTCCCTTCCCCAGCCTCTCACTACTTATGTCCACCCTCCGGCCCCTGGGGATTGATACCTAAGGGCAACATCTTCTGCATTTTGCACTCTGGAACCCATTTCATTTGGCCAGTGGAAGCACTCTCAAGAAACAGAAGGCAGAAGCAAAGAAATAGGCTGGGGCGTTTGTTCCCTTATCTCCCTGCGATTTCTTCACGGTTTGGTGCCGCCCCCTACGGCCATTGTTCCTCCATGGATCCTGCTGTCCACAGGCTCCGAAGCTTTCAGGATCTTGCTAGCTCCAGAGACGTCATCCTCCTTGGATGGCTGCCTCAGCCCTGCCCTGACGTTAGAATCTTCTCAACAAAGATATCAAGTGTGGCTTATGGTTTCTATTGGGCCCCTGGTTAAGCCCGGGAAAGAATATTGCCCACCTATCCACTCCCACCCAGAAGCCTAGGGTATTGTGGACTGGGAAATCAAACTATATATTGTTCTCTTAACTATAGCAAAACAGCTGGTAAATTTAAAAACGGAATTATTTATTTATTCTGGCACACGGTTTCAGAAATTTCAGTCCATAGTCTTTAGCTCTGTTGTTTCTTTACCCATGAGATCACAGAACATCTGGGTGATAGATGCATGTGGCAGCAACCATTCACCTCATGGTGACAAAGAAGGACAGAACAAGAAGAAAGATTGTAGGGGGCTGGGAAAGATACACAGTTCTCAAAGGACATAGCCGCCTAATCAGAGCCTACTTTCCACAATGTTACCGTCTCCCAATAGTCCATTCGAAATTTGAATTCATCATTGGATTCATCCATTCATGGAGGCAGGTCCCTCATAATGCAGTCACTTACGGAAAGCATAACAACCAATAGAGGAGCTCCAGGATATAGTTCTTGAATAAGAAATATTACAGCACTGTAATGATCCAATTAGAAGCAAAGATCAGAAACCCACTAAGCAGAAGTCAGTCATGCAAAAGGGGCCCCTGGTGCAGTTACATGTACATATGTAGGGCACATATTCATATTTCTTTGTGATGTATGTGGTATACGTATGCTGTTTTTTAGTAAAAAACTGAAGTTTAGAGATCTTTGGGGGGAGCTAGCAGAGTATAGAATAAGGCTTTGATCTTTATTTCATAACTTTTGGTATATTCAATCAATTTACAGTTTAGAACAGAACCTTTTTAAAGCCAGACTTTCTGGAATCAAATTTGCATTCTATTAAGAATAGTGACTGCCATAGGTCTCAATTTTCTTAACCATAAAACAGGAATAATAACCTTCAAAACACTGTCTTGAGAATCATATGAATAAATACATGAAGAGTGCTTAGAATAGTGTCTGGGACATAATAAGAATGTGATGAATGGTATGCTTATTACAACTAAGAATTCACATGTGCTTTTAAAATCCACAGGTCTTATCTAACTGGAGAGCTCTTGAGTTATAAATTTTGTTATTTAGGGGGAGGATATTTAGATAAATAATGCATTCTATTTAGAGAGGAAAACACACATCTTCATGCACATAATATAGTACACGTTTTTTTTTTCATATAAACCAATGGTTACCTTTTAAAACATAAAAAGTGTATCAAGACCTCTCAACATAAAGCAGAAAAGGATTTTAGTTTTGGGAGGGGATGGCAGAGAGTTTTCTTTAGAGTTCTGGTCCAATATCTGTAGATCTATCTCAAACGTTCCTTTCTGCTCCCTAAAAGCTTTAGATAAACCCTTAAACCTCTCTGCTGCACATTTATTTCTGAGTGTTGAAGCAAATGGTATCATCATTCCTAGACTATTCTGAAAGTATGTCCCACTCAGTAGAGACCAGGCACTCACTCTGGACACATGGGTGTGAAAGCCTCTGAGTAGAGAGGTGGGAGGTGACATCATGTCCCCACTTTTGTCTAACCTTTTCTTTGCCCATAAAACTATTCTTTTTTTTTTAACAGTTTTTTCTTTATTTTTATTTCATGTGTATGAGTGTTATGTCTGCATGTGTTGAAGTGCATCCATGTCATGCAATGCCTGAGGAGGACAGAAATGGAGTTACAGACCATTGTTAGCTGCCATGTAGGTGCTAGGATTTGAACCCGGGTCTTCTGTAAGAACATCCAGTGCTCTTAACCACTGAGCCATTTCTCCAGCCCCCATAAAACTATTCTATCAACATCCATGAAACACATTGAATAATTTTATTTGCCAAAGATGGGCAACAAAATACTGAGAAAAGAAGAAGCCCTCCCAAATGAAAATCCAGTAAAGATCCCATTCTAATGCTTAACAGGGGTCTGAAAATTAACAACCCTTCGTGGAAGCCCAGGAAAGGCAGAGAGAGCTTCCATTCTTAAGGTCTGTCTTCGGGTTATGTAATAGTTTGGTATCTCAGGAAAAATTAGTGACAATACTGCTAAATCACTGTATTTTTAGGGAGTCTGATGGAATAGTTTGCCTGACCTAAATCTTACTTTTCTATCCTCTCAGTCTTTCCTCTTTCTCATTTGTCTTTTTGGGTTGTGTTAGCCATATGAATAATTAGTAATTAGCAGCATGCAATTTGCTAGGTGCTAATGCCAGAGGATTCATTTGGTTCAAAAATCTGCTGCTTTTAAAAGTATTTTAATTTGTGGTCAGATATTAAAATTTTGAGCTATAAATTATAAAAAGTAGGTAGAAGGCCTAACAAATAGAGTAGTTGGATAATACATATGCAATCAGGATTAATGTGCTTTGCTCCATAAAATATCCCTATTTTCTGCTTTATAATATTTGTCTTTGTTGACCATGGTAGAGATGAAGCCTCTCTTATGTAATTTTGCATTTCTAATCCCATATTTAAATTCTCCATGAGACAGAAAAAAGTGCTAATAATTTAAATTTGCTGATAACATAAACAACACAAGCATCTCATTTTGATGATTGTTCAACCTTCCCTTGAATAAAACTTTGAATTGTTCTCCTAAGGAAAGCCTCTAGTTCCAGTGGAACCCCACCCATGCCTTCCTTGACAATGATGGAAACCTCAACACAGAGAAGCATCAATCAATCAGAGAAGCATTATGGGTGCTTGGACATGCTGGAGACAGAAGTGTAGATGGACATAACTACAGTAGCATATTTGGAATGACTTCAAAATTGGGTCTACTAAGTGGTGCACCGTGTGTTCCAACTCTCCATTCTTGAAAGAACTAGGGAAACCCTGACCAGGCTAGAAGCCAATGGGGTATTTTTTAAGGTTGTATTACAAGAGAATAAGGCAGAAAGTGGCATTCCTTACTGTGCTCTAATATGCTTTATTTGTGTTTTCTTTTTTTTTTGTATTTTATTATTTTATTTACTTTTTTCTTTTACCTACATATTTTATTTTATTTTATTTTTATTATTTATTTTTTAAGGGATTCTACAATATAATGACACAGTTGTTTGCAGATAACATTGATGTTACTCAGTATGTCATACAATTAGGTAATTGGTGCATTTTGCAAGTATCTATGTCCAAATTTTGAACAACCCAAGGTTCCCATAGTCCAGTTGGAGAAGATTGTATGCACAGGCATGTTGATCAATTAGGAGTCCAGACTATATTCCTGTAGTCTCACGATTCATCCCTATCTCTCTGCAGCCCTTACATTCTACCACGCCTCCTCTTCCGCAGTTTGTTCCCTGGGCTTTGGGAAAGGGGCACAAGTGGGTGAGAAGAAAACGTCTAATTTCTTTGGAGTTGTCATTTTGGACTCCAGTCTGTTCAGGTTGTTTCCCTTCATGGATTGACAGCTTTCCCAGTGATACCCGCCACAGTAGGGTCGTGTGTTTGGACTCCGGTTCCGGATCTGAAAGGAACACTTGGAGCCGTCCGATGGCTCTAGGCAGGTAAAAGCTTAGGACAGAGTGACTTTTGTGGTGCTGGACAATTTATTTGTGTTTTCTAATCGTGCCTGACATCCTCTAAACTAACCAAAATGGCTGGATAAATGACCAACTTAAAAGTTCTTCCAAATGAATAAAACTCACTTTCAAGCTACAGAATCATTTAATCCTAATCTTACAGGCTCAAAAGCTATCTTTACTTCCATACAAGTTCCATACATGAAGGAGTTTTGGTGGTAATGACAGTATCCCCACTCTAGCCTTGCCTGTCTCATGGATCCTCATGAAGACTGAAGAAGTAATTTAGCAGAAGACCTGCCATGTTCTTGGAATAGAGATCACAGTTGGAAAGACATATCCCTGCCTTTAAACAGCATATGCTCTAACAGTTAAATAGATGACTGTGGAAGTAGATAACCATGGATTTTGGAGGATTATGACATAAGCTATAAGAGGTAATATAAATATGACTATGCATCAGATCAAATCTAGCTTTCAAAGTTCATTCTTATTTGTGTGGGTATGTATGTATGTATGCATGTATGTACTCATGTACATAAGTGCATGTGTGCATGTATGTGTATTTGTGTGGAGACTAGAGGTCAACCTTCGTGTCATTCTTCAGGAATTGTCCATCTTGATTCTGAGACAAGGTCTCCAGTTGGCTCCTGGAGCTCACTTATTAGACTAGGCTGACTGATCAGATACACCTGTTTCTATCTCCCTATCCCTGGAATTACAAGTAGCATACCTGGCTTCTTACGGGGCTGCTGGGGTTTAAACTCAGGACTTCACGGTTGCTCAGCAAGTGTGTTACTGAGTGAGCTATCTCTCCAGTCTCATTCTTAGTGTTTTTCTTTTCACCAGTGCTACTCAAAATTTGGGGGTCCAATACCTGACATAGTAATGCATTCACATAGTCCTATTTTTAGCTTTCATATCCTCTAATATATTAAGTGCTCCTTATTTAGGCACTGAAGGTAAAGATTTCTCTCTGCCTTTCTCTGTATAAGCCTTCTCATATTTTTAAATGTCTTGCTCTTATTTAGTTCAATTTTGTGACTATATCTAGCTAAGGTGTATGTGCTTGCATGCGTGTGTGCGTGTGTGCATGCGAGTGTGTGGTATAGCAAATGGGCCATGGGTTGAAAGTGTTGGAACATTAGTGTAGGAAGCTTTCTTTTGTACCGAACAGGGACCATGCAGCCCTGCTAACAGGAGGGGGACATAGCACCTGCCCAGCTGCTGTAGGGAGCTAGCCTCTCAGAGCAGAGACCAGCCGGCTCCTTCCCATAGCCTGGCCTAAGTGGTACTTCTGACACAGGCCCTTAGCCTGGAACAATGAGACATGTTTTTCAATCTTGGCCATGACTTCCCACCTGCCCAGAGACTGCTGAACTTCGGACAGGAATTTCAGGCTGATGGCTATTTGCCTATCTTCAGCCTATGTCCACTCACAACATCAGCTATTCAGATTGGTGGTCGGCTCTGGAACCTCGTTCCAACCCACTGGCCACCAAACAAAATGAAGGCCTGCCTTGGCTTGTTTGTGTGCAATAATTTAAAAAATGACGGCTGGGAATTCCATAATGATGTTAATGGGAATTCATTTACTGCTTGCTACAGCCTGCTTTTATAAACTAAATGACAGTTCCCAGAGCCAATCATAGCCCCCCCGCAACTCTGTGCCACTTCACACCGTTGCCCCACCCAACATCACACACCCAGGCCACGTTGTTTGCTCCTTCTTGGGGCAGGGTCAGAGAAACCCCCTGACTCTAAGCCACACTGTGCCCAGAGGGGTGCTAGCTGAGAACTAGCCCCCAATTCAAACTGGATCTTCCCACACATTAGACTCTTCATTGTAGTGCTCCTAAACTGTATGACTAGAGTCAAAGATTTAGCATATATATTTCCTTAGTAACTTGACTCTTGGCCCTAGCTGGGACTTAGTTACAGGTGGGATAAAAAAGGTCATTGTCACAGGTTGAGGGCAGTGGCTTCCAGAACATTGTGAACATGACAAGCCTATTGAGGAAATGCAGTTCCCAGTTTGGGAGAGCAGAAGTGGCATCCACGATACATGAGAAACAGCATAGCTGAGGAATTCCTATGAGCACCTGGAGCCTGGTGGCAGATGCTGATTCCAGTGTGAAGTCAGTGTCAACAATGGGCCAAAGGACAGGACTGTCAGTTCACAGGAAGTCTGAGCACTGAGATCAGGTACTGACTACAGTGATTCATTGCAGATGGCTACCCTTTCCTCTCAAGGCTGGGACAACCAAGGAGATGGGATATATTTCTAGGATATATCAGACATTCTAAAATAAAAGGCAGCCCTTACACCAAAGATTACAAGGGACCTGTGAATCAGAGCTATCTCAAAGGAATAATACCTCCTGTGTGCCAAGTATGCGCCCAGGTGATTACAATCAACATTTTCCATCTTCACCATGATCTTGAATGTGGGAATTATCCCTCTCCCCATTTACAGATGAGAGAACTGAAGCATAAGAAGATTAAGCCATTTATCGAAGCTCACTCAACAACGAGGTGTCCAGCTTAGTAACTGAACTCAGCAAGCCTCTAAAGCTTGGGAACCCTCAGACTATGGTCTATGCTTTTTCATTTCATCTTATTTGGCTGAGGCACTGATTTGTAAGAATTTGAATGAACAGCCAGGCGTGGTGGCACATGCCTTTAATCCTAGCACTTGGGAGGCAGAGGCAGGCAGATATTTGTGAGTTTAAGGTTAGCCTGTTCTACAGAGTGAGTTCCAGGATAGCTGGGGCTATAGGGAGACCCTGTCTCAAAAAGACCAAAAAAGAATTCGAACGAACTATCAGTGTTCAAAGACCAGAATTTTTATTCAAAGTTATTGATTTTCATTTTCTTGAATTATGGAAAGATCTGTTGCCCTAGCTCTATTTTACTCCATGGGTGCAAGTTGCTGACATGGGTAGTTGCTGCATAGCGTGTGAGCTTTCTGATTAGTGACAGTCCCTGCCACTCTACTGTTGCATCAATTTCCTTCATTCATTCGAATTAACTACATCTCATCATTGGGAAAATGAGCCTGTAAGCTTCTGGATAAGTGGATAAAAATAAAAGTAAAGAATACACATAAAGAAAGAAAACCAGGATACAGAAGCTGGGTAAAGTAGTGACATTGGAGATGGATTACAGAAGGGTCAAAATATATATTACTGAATATGCATGACTTGATTTTGTAGATACTTAGGATTAAGAGATTATTGACTATACTAAAGGCTCAAGGTCAAAGGGAACATGATGCATAGAGATCACATTTCATACAGTATTTTTGTATGTATTTCTGCTCATGGCTTGGCCTAGATCCACAGTGGGCTTGACCAAGTTCTAAGGGTCAAGAAAGCAAAAGTTGACACTGGGAATGGAAGTCCAGGGTGGCTGATAAAACTCCCATTCCTATGAGCCGGGTGTGGTGGCGCACGCCTTTAATCCTAGCACTTGGGAGGCAGAGGCAGGCGGATCTTTGTGAGTTCAAGGCCAGCCTGGTCTACAGAGTGAGTTCTAGGACAGCTGGAGCTATAGGGAGACCCTGTCTCGAAAAGACCAACAAAACAAAACAAAACAAAACCTCTCATTCCTCTCTTCATTAAAATATATTTAATATATTTAATATATTCTTTTTTTCTTTTTTAAAATTGATTTATATATATATATATATTTTTTTTTATCAAATCTAGACCCGTGTTCCCCCCCAACCACCCCTCCCCACCAGAGCTCATGCATTCTGCCAAACATGCTTTTCATCTCTTTCTCAGTCTTTCTCAATATTCTCCACGTGGAAACTGCTGCTTTGAGCAGAAGTTCACTGTTCCAGTCAGTTCTAAAAGATACATTCTGAGCCTTAGAATGGGACTGATGTGTCTTCACGTGATGAGCAACAGAGCACAGCAGCTGCCAGGCAGAGGTGCCAGCATTTCTTCACCTGGATGGTAGAGCATGGGCACATTACACTCTTGAAATTCAAATTTATTTGTTTTCAGATTCTGCTTGCATAGCCACATTTCAGGGCGTGGTACCCACATGTGGTTTGAGGCTACTGAAATGGACAGCTCCCATCATTGCAGAAAATACTATTGGTCAGCCCTGTCTTAGAGAAGAGAATCCTTCATACCATACTCCTATTCCTGGGACCCAGAGAAGATACTGGCCACATGTCCTTCCTGGGCTTGTCACTATGGAATTGTTTCCTTGAATAATGAAAACAAGCCAAATGAAAATTCATCATCCACTGTTATCTCCATCTTAGAAGCCTAAATACATTCATTGCAAGAGTGCCTGCTACAATGGAAGTTTCAACTTATGCCTGGGACTTCTTGACATGTTAATGGCACATAGGTGGCTTTTGCCTCTAACTACAGCTGCTTTTCCACATCAAGCCAACCATTTCAGTACCTTTGGTACTATGCTATTGTACTGCAAGTTACATACTTATTCTTCCTCATGATTTTGGTTACCCCAAACAAAGAATAATCTCTCAAATAATAAACATCCTAGTACTCATAATTATTAAGAAAATGAAACTTTCTCCTCCACTTTACATCTACTTTCTTGGCTTCCCTTGGACCTGTGTGATTTTGTAAGATATATTTTATTTTTATAAGTGTTTTTATTGAAATTTTTCAAATTTCATAGGATATATTTTCATTGTGTTTAGGCCCCCTCCCTTACCTGTGTCCCTCTTATAGCCCAGCTCCCCTGGGATTCTGTGTACCCTGTCATATATATTAAAGTTAGTGGAACACCCCAAGCTTGTGAGGAGTCCAGGAACAGCTGTCCTCTGATAACTGCAAAGAGCAAGAGTCAGAGAGTTCTGCACAGCTCTACTCAGAACAGGACTTAGTACTAAATATCCAAATTTTCCACGAAAGAAACTGAAAATTTATGTGGAATTAAAAAGGATTAATATATAGCTTTCAATTTTTTCAGAAGTTATACAATTTTAATTTCAATATTTTAAAAATAACAACCGGGCATGGTGGCGCACGCCTTTAATCCTAGCACTTGGGAGTCAGAGGCAGGTGGATCTTTGTGAGTTCAAGGTTAGCCTGGTCTACAGAGTGAGCTCCAGGACAGCTGGGGCTACAGAGAGACCCTGTCTCAAAAAGACAAAAAAAAATTTTTTAAATAACAGAAATCAGAAAGAATACCAAATACAACTTTAAGCAAGTCACTTGTCTTCCCTTATAATAATAATGAAAGCTATTAAAGACTTACAATTTCAGAGTAAATCAGAAACAAAATAAATACTGTAGACCTTCCCTGCCTGCAGGCAAAAGATGGAAAATACTGTTCTGAATAAAAACAAATGTTCTTAAAGCTTCCGCATGCCACTTCCAGCTATGTCCCATTTCATCTTCACACGGTGTGCTTCTATATATTCAAAGGACACACATGTGCATACATACTGACTGCCTACACACAGATGAGAGAGAAACTACTCTGCACACACCCAAATAAGAGGAGTAACAGACACCTGGGACCATTGGCATAAAAACCAGTAAGGAAAGTCATTCAGGCTAGAAACATTACTACAAAACTAGTAAGTTCCATAGCCAACTGGTGGAGCCATTCGTGAAAGTTTCACTGCTTGACAAAGTTCCAGTGACCTGACTCGACTGGTTGAAGTCTGCTCTCCAGCTGACCTTGGTTTTTAATAATTCTCCTTATCATATTAATTCTTATTTTTCTGGCATGCTCGACTTTCGCCTTTCTAGAAATTAGGGTACCTGCTTCTGCCTCAAGGAGTGGAACTGACACTTTTGCCTTTTCTAGAAATGAGTACTTTGGGAGAAATAATGGCGCTGTGTACACAACTTAAAAGTATGATACAGTAGTAATTAAAAACTCTACAGAAACTGTGTTATGCACAGAATACCCAAGTAAAGAAAGGAATTTTGATTTCATGGTCAGGTTTAAACTAAAAAGAGGATTGTACGGCAAACTGAAACTAAATCCAGTAAAACAGTGGATTCTAGTGATCTCACTCAAAGTTTAGTAGCCCTTAGAAAATCACCTTAGCAGAAAGTGTTAAAAACAGAAACTGAGGAAAACAGAAACTGAGGAAAACAATGGCCAGAATAAAAACAAGATATGAATCAAAGCTACACAAAATGACTTACAGGTCGAGCGAACAAGGAACTAAAGTGAGAAAATAAAGTTCTCGATTGTTAAAGCTTTAAAGCTCACTTTTTACACTGTCCAGCACCTATGTAACCACAATGCATGAAGAATGGAGTCCTTAGAGTTAAAAGTTAACATTAACTTTGCTTTGCTGCAAAACTGTTAAATTGTTTAGCTGAATGGCTGTACTATTATTGTTTCACTTTCTTGATATCTCAACTAAATGATTGTACCATTATTGATTGTTTTACTGTTTTTGATGTTAAGAATATTTCAGGTGTGAATTTTCTGAAAAATATTTATGGGGAAGTTGGGTTATATTTTTCATCATTAGCCTAGACTTGCATAACATGTATTAGTTTTAGGGCATATAAAAATAAACTTTGGGACCTGAGGAGCAGAGAAGAAAAGAGAGAAGAAAAGAAATCGGCAGAGTGGCAAACCCAAAAGGCCCTCTGCACAGGATCAGAGAAGGCAAAAGCTCTCTGATCCTTAGATCAAGAAATCAGCAGAGTGAAGAACCCAAGAGGTCCTCTGCTCAGGATCAGAGAAGGCAAAAGCTCTCTGATCCTTAGGTCAGGAATTCGGCAGAGTGAAGAACCCAAGAGGTCTTCTGCACAGGATCAGAGAAAGCAAACACTCTCTGATCCTTAGGTCAGGAATTAGGCAGATTGAAGAACCCAAGAGGCCCTCTGCACAGGAGCAGGGAAGATAGATGCTCCTCAGGTCATGAAAAAGAAAGAGATTCGTGTGTCTTATTTGATTAATTTCTTTGCCGTCTTTGTGACCACCCACTTCAGGAACTGAACCTGCTGGATCAGGACTCCTCCGATAGCCAACTGTCCTGTTCTCAGATTTTACAGAACTAAAACCCCTGAAAGCAATATTAACCCTCCCCACACCACCCTCCAACATTCCCAGAAGAAAACTTGCTGACACACTGGCAAAGTTAGCATTTCACAATAAATGTGAAAATCCATCCTATATAATCTTTTACAATGACCCTCTTCATCCTTTCTACAGCATGAAACTGTTATGGCTTAATTATATTAAAAGTAGAAAGATTGTATTTTCCAAAGGAAATACAATCTTCAAAGATGCACGTGCATTTCCTGATCAGTGCTATTTCATACCTAACAACTGCACGAATTGCTTTGTGCAGTTAGAAGCTAGTTTTTGAAAAACTGAGGTTACAGCATTTGATTCAGTCTACCCATAAACTGTGAGGCCCTTAGTTTGGTTTAGGTTTCTTTTGCAAGATAAAATAAACTTGGGGTTCACTTAACAAGTTATACCTCAGGTCCCTGACTATAATGTGTAAGTTATATGCATGTTTTATAAAATAAAATGTAATTTATGAAACTTAGAGGGAATAAATGATTCTAGACAAGGAATCAACTCTACAGTTAATGCTGGTATTTTTTCTCCAGCTTGTATTATATATATAATCTTTCTTTCTTTCTTTCTTTCTTTCTTTCTTTCTTTCTTTCTTTCTTTCTTTCTTTCTTTCTTTCTTTCTTTCTTTCTTCCGTTACCAAAAGATGTCATGTTTTCCCCAAGGAAGTGCTTGAAGTTTCCTCCTTGGCAAGCCCAAACAACCATCAATCCTGCCCAGTGCCAAGACCTAACTGTGCCCTGAGTGGATGGAACTGGTGATTGAAAAGCCAAAAGGAGCCAGGGGGCTTCCCCCTCCCCAAAAAATCTGAGTGACCATTGAGGACCAGATCAGTAACTGACCTTGAGAAAACAAAAACCTTGGTTAATCTGGGCTAACTGTGTGATCTTAATGCTGGCAGGTTTTTTTTTTATTAATTTTTATTTATTTATGTATGTGTATGAATGTACAGTCTGCATGCAAGTTTGTGCACCCGTGTCGTGCAATGCCGCGGAGGTCAGAAGAGGGTCTCGGATTCCCCTGGAACTGGAGTTCTCCTGGAATTGGAGTTACAGACGGTTCTCAGCCGCCATGTGGGTGCTGGGGATCGAACCCGGGTCCTCTGTAAGAGCGGTCGGTGCTCTTAACTGCTAGGCCATCTCTCCAGCCCCAGTGCTGGCAGGTTTTTACCAACCCAAATCCATCAAAGAAATACAAGCATATATCTGGTTATTTTATTCCTGCAAAATAGTATATATTCTAGCACTTATAATTGTTTCGGTGAAAAATATGAAGGAAAAATAGCAGACATTTTGAAAGGAAAATGACAAGAAAAAAACTGGTTGAAGACAAACTTTATGAGTAAGCTGCATTTATGACTGCTTAGCATAAATGTGAATTCAGAATGTCATAGGTCTTGCATAGGTAAACTACTTGGAGGTCAAGGGCTATGTGGTAGCCAGGGTTTTCATTCATGAAATAATACAGAGCAGATAAATCTGTCAGAAGAATCACTGAATACAATTTTTTTTCAAAAATAAAATATTTTTATTTATTTTTTGAGAGATTTTTATATAATTCCAAAATATGCATATATGTACTCCACACATAAGTCAAAATTAAAAATTCTGAAAATAAACTATAGGTTGATTCCTAAACACATTTAGAGATTCACATTTTAACAGTAAATTTGCATGCATGTATAAAGTCGTGTATCAACACATTCTTCTTTTAGAATATGACTACATATCCTCCATCTATATATGGTAATTACAATGTGTGAGTATAAGTGGTAGGACAATTCCAGAGCCCATTTATAGATTCACATTGTAATAGCACAGTTGCTTTCAGATACAATGAAATATAATAATAAAGTTTCTCAGTTTGCATGCCAACTGGGGAATTGGTGTTAGCATCCACAAATGAGGGAAACCATTCACCTTTTGTTTTTCTGGGACTGTGTTACTTCACTTAGTATAATTGCTTTGAGTTCCAACCGTTTACCAGCAAATCTCATGATGTCATCTTTCTTTACTGCTGCATAGAACTCCATTGTGTAGATGTACCATATTTTTGTTATCCAGCCATCAGTTGAGGGGCATTTGGGTTGGTTCCAGGTCTTTGCTATTATGAAGAGAGCTGCAATAAACATAGCTGCACATGTATCTTTGTGGTAGGATGCATCTTGTGGGCATATACCCAGGAGTGGTATGGCTGGGTCAGGTGGTAGGCTCATTTTGAGTTTTTTAAGGGTTCTCCACACACTGCTTTCCACAGTGGTTGTACCAGTTTACATTCCCACCAGCAGTGGATGAGTGTTCCACTTTCCTCACAACCTCTCCAGCAGAATACAATTTTTAAAAAAGTTTTAACAAAACTTTAATGCTACAATTGTTAAGACAAAGCCTTAAGACACTAGAAGGAGCACCAAGGGTGGCTGGAAGAACCTAAGGTTAGCTCAAGTGTTCTTTGCTCCTCAGAAAAGACAGAATAATTACTATAGAAGGAAAAAAATCACAATTTGACAATAAGCCAATTGCTTTGAAAATAGACATTTGCTTCTTAAACAACCTCAATTTAAGAAAAGTGTTTATGGGAAGTATCAAATATTTGTTTCTTATGGCATAAAAACTGACAAAATAAGGGAAAGGTTTGGAGTAAGGCTATAGTATTAAGGTTCAACAGCAATTTAGTGACTATATTAATTCTTATTTCTTTTTACCTAGCCTCAAGGAAGCATATGGAAGCCATCCATAAAATAAGCAGAGGCTGCAGTGTCACAGAACAGGGTCTGTTTAAGGAAGCAAGTTATCACATCTTCCAAATCCACCATGTGTCCCCAGATAAACCCCTGCCCTAACTGGGTTATACTGATCACACTCACTGATTGGCTTTCCTAAAGATATGAGACTGTTTCAGAAGAAGATGTAGAACACCAGCAACAGTCTGGGCAAACCTCAGCTCCTCCTGCTTTGTTTTTGTGGTGCTAGAGATCAAACTCAGGGCCCTGTACTCAAAACACATGACCTTTTATAGAAGGAGCAGCAGTTAGTTTAAGATGAATTTTTGAAAGCTATTTAGATTTACATTATGAAGTATTTTATTTCTCCACATAAAAACTAAAAGCACACATTGTTTTAATAGTTATTTCTAGCAACAGCACACTAGGGCATGCAATCATTTCCACCAACTCTTGGGGAGTAGTCTTACCACTGAAGAGAGTGAACTGAGTCTCCTTTCTCTCCTAGTCTAGGGACATCTTTCTCTACCCAGGCTGTTGTTATCCAACCCAGAGCTGTTTTTGTGGAATCTCATCTTCCTAATCACTTAATTTTTTCTCCTAGTCCCATGGGTATCTGGTAAATCATTTTAACTTCATTACTTATTTTAATCTAGTACCTGAAGAGTACACCACATCTAGAGAATAGTACTATCCTAATTCCACTTTGAGAAAAACCTAAAGCTAGCTTTCAATCGTGCTAAATCGTTATCATGGAATTGATGACATGCTCACAAACTAGTTAATTTCTTTTTCTTTCACATCAAGTGTATGATCTGACTTTAAATTCAGCACCTTGTTGGGGATTTTTTTTTCAAGACTTTTTTAGGTAACAAGCCCTGGGCATATATTTGGTATGAAGTAAGTTGTATTAATAGCAGTGTTCACTTAAAATTGTATATAAAGGTGCATTCATTATCAGTTGTAACTTTGTAATAAACTAAGTATGAATGTTAATAATTAAGGAATGCTTTTCTACATGCTTTGCTTCACTTATTATCCTAAGTATTTTTAATCCAAACTTACAAATAAGAAAACTTAAGACTTAGAAACAAGATTCAAAATCATTTACATATACAGGGCGTACAGGTGATGCAGAAATGGTAGAATTTAGACCATAGCATGGGTCTTTTCCTTCCTTCCCTGCTATGCAACATTCTTGTATTATCAGTATAAATTACTAACTTCTGAAATATTTCTTCAATTAAAAATAGGTCTTGGACATCCCCTTGGACAAAACTGTTGTCAACAAGGATGTCTTTCGAGACCCAGCTCTGAAACGCAAGGCCAGACGTGAGGCCAAGGTCAAGTTTGAAGAGCAATACAAGACGGGCAAGAACAAGTGGTTTTTCCAGAAGCTTCGGTTTTAATGTAATTTTTTCCATCATTAAAAATAAGAAAAGAAAAAAAAATAGGTCTTAGCCGGGCGCAGTGGCACATGCCTTTAATCCTAGCACTCAGGAGGCAGAGGCAGGTGGATCTTTGTGAGTTCAAGGCCAGCCTGGTCTACAGAGTGAGTTCTAGGACAGTTGGGGCTACAGGGAGACCCTATCTCAAAACGACCAAAAACAAAAAATAGGTCTTTTTAAAATTCCAGTTCTACAGTGATACATCTCAGATGATACTAAAATTATACTGGCTGGTTTTTTTTTTTTTTGTTTATGAATGGGCCATCTTCTGCTTGTTTGATTAGAAGTGAAAATAATACTGACATTCTGGAGAAGACACCTTCACAGGTAGAGAAAAACTACAATTTGACTTACTAATTAGTGCTGGACACACAGTAAATGTTTGGTAAATATCCACTGATCTCATATGAATAAATATAGTAGAATACATTAAAATGGTATTAGTTGGTATTACCAAAACACAGAATGGTATTCAGGCTAAGTATTTTACTAGTAATATAGATGAACTAGTTTCCTTTGAGTTTATGATGATTTCAGTAGAATCTTCAATTACTTATACTTCAAAAATGAACTTGTATACTTAAAAAATAAATATCGATGTATTCCTAAGATATTGAACTATAAGCTACCAGCTTTGTGCTGTTATATCATTCACCAATACTGGAGAGCATAATATTATGCAATGTTGTAAGTTACAGTACAGTAGATCCCAGGTTAAGGGTTACTTAATTGAATTAATATAGAAAAACTACTACTATTAAAATTGCATATGTTAAATCATTAATTCTCAATTTTACCCATTTTATTTGCTTATTAGTAACTGATATAGTTGCTGTCTTCTTGTCTAAGCTGCAGTGTACTTTTTATGAGACTAAAGGAAAAGACAGAGATTACCTATTACCGCTGAGCCCAGATCCTGGTGGTAGTTACCTCAAAGACCAGCCATTTCCATGAAATAAAGGACCATTTCACAGCTAGGGAGCTTTATAAGAGGTTTAATTAGAATCCCTGGTTGGGTGGCTGAATTTTTATCAATTCAGAAAAAAAGACATGCACTCTTTTATAGTTGCTATATTAATTTGATCAAAGTTTTGTAACTTAGTTAATGGGCTACAACTGACAAAAATGAATCCACAGGACCATTGCTTAAAAATTCCATTTACTGGCTACTCAAAATTAGTGTTCATCATCCTAAGGACACAAGGTGGATACTATGTTAGACTGTCTTACTCTGTATCTAGTTCAGGCTGATCTCACATCTATTGACTCTCCTGCCTTAAGTACTAAAATAACAAGCCTGTGCCAACATACATGTCTAACAAGTTCATCGTTGTAAACTCCTGCCTTAAGTACTGCCTTAAGTTGGCACAGGCTTGTTATTTTAGTACTTAAGGCAGGAGAATCAATAGATGTGAGATCAGCCTGAACTAGATACAGAGTAAGACAGTCTAACATAGAACACCAATAAGGGATGGAGAGGTGGCTCCACAGTTAAGAGTACCAGTTGCTCTTGCAAGTGACTTAGGTTCAATTCCCAGCACACGCATAGCAGCTAACACTTGTGCATAACACCAGTTCTAGGTGATCAGATACCCTTTTCTGACCTTGGAGGGCATCACATGATATGGGTGCACTTACATACATGCAGAAAAAACATTCATACACACAAAATAAAAATAAATTTTAAAACATAAGTGAAGAAATGAATGAACATTTTTTATTGAAAGTCTTTATCATTTCTAGGAGTTTTCTGGTGGATTTTCTAACATCCCTTAGGTTAACTATCATATCATCTGTAAAAAGGGATAGCTTGCCTTTCTCTTTTCCAATTAGTACTCCTTTAATTTCCCTTTCTTGTCTTATTGCCCTAGCAAGCATTTCAAGCACTATATTGAAGAGGAGTGGCAATAGTGGGCAGCCTTGTTATGTTCCTGCCTTTAAGGGGAATGCTTCTAACATTTCTCCATTTTTGATAATATTGGCTGTGGGTTTCCTGTATATGACTTTTATTACATTGAGGATAATTTATTATCTTTTAAAGTGAATCATGTACTTTACGTAGAATCAAGTGAATTTAAAGACTTATACTAGTGTATCTACCAACTCTTACAAAGAATTTTACTATAAAATTCTTATTATGTTGCTTATTGCTTTGCACATGCTTCTTCCAATGTCTTCACAAAATCCTTAGAAGTATCATGCTCTAATGAGGAAACTGAGGCCCAATGTCACATGGCCATTAATGGCAGGTCAATGTGAAGAAGTGTGCACAGTGCCTTCTCAAGAAGGAAAACCATTTTATTTTCTTTTTTGTGTAGAAGAGAAAATTTGATGCCACAGGAGATAAGGACAGCTCCCATAATAGACTTTCCTAGCTGTGAAAGAGATTATTTTACACAGTGATATAAAAAGCAGGCAGAAAGGTGATGCTAATGACACTTCAGACTCCTGGGTATCTTTGCATTTCCAGATGCTGAGCGGGAAAATCTTTCTGTCCCTAATTGCTTTTGACAGTCTTGGAAATGAAGCCAGGTCAAATGTATAGTCAGAACACTCAGTCAAAATGTTCAGACTGCAGCTGCATTTATTACAAAGGACAGAGGAGAACGTGTAATTCAGTTATGGCTAAAAACATATACATAAAGGCAAAGCTGAAAATACACATAATTGGAAGTAGAATAATGATTATTATTATGGAGCTGCAAGGTACATTGCTACAGAACCAGATAAATACCCAAGTCAGAGCTTAAATCATAGCTTCTAAATTTATTTGTCCTCTGAGATGTTAAATCCATGTTCCAGAAAATCTTCAGAGACATGGTTGAACTGGAGAATGAAAGGAATGCAGTAGAATATTGTACACCAACTTAAAAGTCAGATTACTGTCTCTTATGGCAAGATCATGGCACTATAAACAATCTCCTTTGCAACCTTCCACTCTCCTACAGGCTCCATATGTTTCTTTGGCTATTTTCCTGACTGAAAAGTCCCACTGAAGCATATGCAAAGCAATAGAAAACTATGTGAGTTCTGCCATCCTCAGTGGTCCAGCTCAGTTTTGCTTCTTTAGTTGTCCCTTTCTGCCTACCATATGCAGCATGAAATGTCCACTCGCCAGGCAGCTGTCATGTATGGTCACATAATCATGCTCACATTACTGTTTCCAGTAACAATTTAAATTTCAAATCATATTTAACTTTCAGAATGAAGCAGCCTTACTTCTTTGTCCCATATTTGGAAACTGTTTAATTGGGAAAGTTTGATGTTCAGCACAACCGGGCAGGGAATTGAGCTATTTGCTCTTGGTAGGAAAGGCAATGGGTCTTCTGCCTATGCATACAAGATATCAGGGAAGAGAGGACAGCCAGAGAGGCTGGATATGGTGGGGTATACATTAAACTATTTACACTGGTTACAGCAGGAAATGAAAAGTGGGGGTGGTGTTAGATGTTTGGAAGCAAATGTATAGATACATTTTGCTGTTCACTCTGAAAGTTAGAGAAGACAAAGATAGGCCCTAAGGAAATGAGGCTTAATGATGTCAAAAAGAATATAAGCCTAGGAGTCAGCAAGGTGTGACCAGACTGTGCTTGAGTCAGATCATGTCAGTTCCTTCTGTCTTCTCTGGTTTCTTCATCCATAAAGGGAATGTAAGGGGACTTACCTGTAAGCCCTGCTAGGAGGAGAAAATGAAATTACACATGTACAAAGCCCTCTCAAATGGTGTTTAACACCTGAACTGTGAATCCAATTCCCCTTCCTTCTAAGGGAAACCACAAGATGACTGTTTAAATTATAGGATTGGAATAGAGCAAGAGAGAAGATGAAGATTTTTGAGAACCACCAGCCCAGCAGTGAATCTTGGAACTCCAAGCATTTATTTGCCTCAGGTTACAGTTGTTCATTGAGGGAAGCCAAGATGAGAACCCATGGCAGAAATATGGAGGTATAAACTGAAGCAAAGATCATGGAAGAATGCTGTTTACTGGCTCTCTTAATTACCATCCTCATAGAGCACAGGTCTATCTGCCTGAGGATGGTACCGCTATTCTTGGCCGGGCCCTCTTGCATCAATTACCAATGAAGAAAATGCCCCACAGACATGACCATAGACCAATCTGAGGAAAGAAATTTTCAATTGAGATTCTCCTTCAAGGTATATCTAGGTTTGTGTCAAGTTTATAAAAACTATAACACCAAGGATGGTGAATAAAACCTCTCTTATTGCCTTAATCCCAATAATTCAAAGTACCTCAAGAGATGAAACATCTGAGGTCTGAAATGTTTGAAATAATATCCTATCCTATTCTGTTCTGTATTTTATACATGGTCTTGCCACAGGGTCCAAGCTGGCCTTGAACAAGTGATCCTCATCCCATTACCTCCTGAAAGCTACGGTTATAGGACGTAACACCATACCTCGCTACCTCTATTTTCAACCAGAATGTAAAATAGAGCAACTAGTAACATGCTTAACAACATGTATATTTGTGGAAAACTTGTAGAAATAGTTTTCTGAAGGAAATAACTTGTCAGTCATAAGATAATTTGATTAGAAACAAACAATAAGCTTTAGTGAGTAAAGATGTATTGGCTGCACACAGGATGGTTTCTCCCGCAGCTAGTGGCTGACATTCACTGACATTGCCCCTGGTTTCAGATCAGTATGCAGGTTAAGAGCCAGAATAGATCTGGACCCCAATTATGCTACATCAAATAGCTTAAGATAGACTTTTAAGCATCGAACCAAAACAAAGAGTCAAAAACAATACAACCAGCCAGGTTTGGTTGTACACACCTTTAATCCTAGCATTTGGGAGGCAGAGGCAGGCAGATCTCTGTGAGTTCAAGACCAGCCTGGTCTACATAGTGAGTTCTAGGACTGCTGAAACTACAGCGAGACCCTGTCTCAAAAAGACCAAAAAACAAACAAACAAACAAACAGTACAACCCAGTTTCAAGAAACTTAAATGTTGATCTGAAAGGGACAGCATATGAAAAACCTAGAGTTCAATCTGAGAAAATACCACATAAAACCTAAAACCTATGTTTCAATTTTGCATAGAGTTTGCATTCTGAATATGGACCCTGAGTATTTCAAAAATTTCCTAGGGAAACAAATAGGCCTGTGGTGGAAAATCTTTTAGTTAGTTGACAATAGGGAGTAATGTTAGTAATGATCTTGATACATTACATCAGAATCATACTTATACTTTCTAAGTCTATATGAGAACTAAAAGTAATGATATTCAGTGAATGAATAGATGAAAAGCAAATAGTGAGTTAATAAAGACATTATAATTAAAATGGCTAAGTGGAGACACCCACAGCTGGAACTCTGGAGATGAGCCTACCTCAATGTCTTCTATTTTCATGGCACCTTACCCTTTTGATTTCGGTTGGCCCTGATTGAGCACTGGAAGGACACTGTGCCTGGCAGTCAAGTGTTAAAAATGGCTGAGCATGACTTTTGTCCATTGTGACTGCTAGACGGGGCAGCAGAAATGTTCATCTCTCTCCCTGGGCACTCTAAATTGGCTTCCCTCCACAGCAGGGCTGTCTGGTTGTCTCCTGTCCTATTACCCCAAGCCTGCTGGAGTCTCCTGAACTGTCATTTTGATGTACAGAATCCATCTCACCCCAGAGCAGCACATTTTTATCTATATTTTGCTACATTTCCAATGATGAATTCTTGCTTTATTCTGGCACTAGCCTGCTGTGTGACCCTGGGCAGAGCATACCATGAATCTGTCTCATGATGATAAACATGGCTACCTCGGTGCTATAGAGTTGTAAGATGCAGTCCTTTGACCATCCCTGCGAACATATCATTTCACTGTCCCTTGAGACACTGTCTAGTATGCCTTCTGGATTGAAACTGTAACATTCCACTACTTCTCTGAGGTTGGCTGGGGATTGAAATAATCTAGGTCTAAAGCTATTGAATTATTGCGCTTTAAGATATTTTTGCCACTTTCACTTCTAAGGGGATATGTCTTTCAAACTTATGGAGAGACATTTGAATATTACTTAAATTAATATCTAAATTTGATTCTTTCAAAAAAGAAAGTCTAATTGACCAGGTACAGTGGTACACCACAAATGAAACAGAGCTGATCGCTGTAATTTTTGAGGCCAGCCTAGTCTACATAGAAAGTTTCAGGCAGGCTAGGGCCACAGGGAAATCTTGTCTCAAACAAACCAACAACAACTGAAAAAACTTAAATATGAGATGAAAAACATTGCTGTGGAAACATTTGACTCTTAACCCCTTGAGAACCAGGACTGTGTCTTGTTTGGTTCCCCCTAGGATCTGGCAAAGTGGTGATACCATATGAAGGTGCTCCATTGATCATTCTTGACTTAATTAAGACACATTTTCCAGCCACCACAGCTCATGTAAATGGCATGGGCCCCAACATCTTGTATCTTTGCAAAGAGAGAGAGAATACAAAATGAATTTTCTTTGTACGAATGTCTGATTTCTTTTGCTTCATGATTTCTAACAATAATAACATCAACTGGTTCCCTCAAATATACACAGGAGCCTTTTATTTCTCTTCTGTGGGTCAGACTACTAGAGAATTACCTGTCATAATGACAAGCAAAATGAGGACTCCAACATCAAGTTCATTTACATGGCTGATACAATGTCTGTGTTGCTCAGTATTTTGTGCTAATGAAATTGAAAGGAAAACAAGTAAACAGAGAGTCCCAGGAGTGAATCCAATGAAAAAGCTCACGTGGCCAGTGAAAGAACAGAGAAACCATGTGAAATCTCATCATTTCTAGGCATAATCTTCAGCATGGTCAGAAGTCAGGACCTACACTTGAAGACTTGGTGAGAACTGACACCTACCAGATGGTGGAACTGCATCCATTCTCTCATGCAAACATCAAATTAAATAACCATATACATATGTGAATACCTTCAGGAGAGATAAAGAATCCCAGTGAGCGATTATAGTATCTACTTGGAGTAAAAAAATAAGAATATACTAAGCTGGGCATGATGGTACATGCCTTTAATTCTGGGAGGCAGAGGCAGGTGGATCTTTGTGAGTTCAAGGCCAGCCTGGTCTACATAGTGAGCCAGCTGGGACTAAAGGGAGACCCTGTCTCAAAAAGACAAAAAACAACAACAACAAAAAGAATATACTGGGGCTGGAGAGATAGCCTAGCGGTTAAGAGCGCTGACTGCTCTTACAGAGAATCCGGGTTCAATCCCCAGCACCCACATGGCGGCTGAGAACTGTCTGTAACTCCAGTTCCAGGGGAATCCGACGCCCCCTTCTGACCTCCGCAGCATTGCACGACAAGGGTGCACAAACCTACATGCAGACAGTACATTCATACAAAGAAAGAAAGAAAGAAAGAAAGAAAGAAAGAAAGAAAGAAAGAAAGAAAGAAAGAAAGAAAGAAAGAAAAAGAAAGAAAGAAAGAAAGAAAGAAAGAATATGCTAAAGAGTGTAGCTAGGAGAGTTTCCCAGTGTTGCCTTCTCCAAAGACCATCCAACACAGCCTGGGGAGTGACACCTCTGTGTAGGGAAAGGATGAACTAAGTAACTCTATCCTTGGACCCCAGCACAGCTCCACTCCCAGTGGGCGTAACCAGCTCCACAACCCCAGGCTCCTGATCAGCAGCCCTGTGGACTTATGACCCAGGCCTAATCCTTCCACACAACATAGTACTAGAAGTCTTAGCCTGAATATTTAAGCAAGAAAAACTATTATAAAGCATCAAAATCAGAAAAGAAAAAGAAATGTCTCTGTTTGTCAAAAGTTTTTTTCAGTATTATTTTGAATTTTTGTGCATTTCAAACAATACATCTTAATCATATTTAGACCCCTGCCTTATCTTGACACTCATAGACCTCCCCACCAGATTTCATGCATTCTGTCATATATGTTAAGGCTTATTGAGTCAAGTTTGAGGCCCCAGATGCCCTCAGTTTGAGTTCATCCACTAGAGCCTGGTCAGCCCAACTACTAGCATCACTCCCTTAAAGAGGACCGAGTCTCCCTCATGGAGAAGCGATCAGCTGTCAATAGACCCTCAGCTAAGGTTGGAGCTTCTTACCCATTTCCCCAGTTCTGTGCTGTTTTTTTGGTTTTTTTTTGTTTTTTTTTTTTTCTGGTTCAAGTTTGCATGGGTCTTGTGCATGCTGTCACAATTGCTGTAAGTTTGTATGAGCAAATTCCCAATCTCCTGAAAAAAGTTGGGTTTAACAACCCTATAGAAACAATAAGTGAATTCAGTGACATTGCAGGATGCAATATCAACATGCAAAAAGATCAGTGGCTTTTCTATATACAGATACTAACTACATAAAATGAAGTTTCTGGGTTGGTTTTTTTTTTTGTATGTGTATGAGTGTACTGTCTGCATGTAGGTTTGTGCACCCGTGTCTTGCAATGCCACGGAGGTCAGAAGAGGGTCTGGGATTCCACTGGAACTGGAGTTCTCCTGGAATTGGAGTTACAGACGGTTCTTAGCCACCATGTGGGTGCTGGGGATCGAACCCCGGTCCTCTGTAAGAGCGGTCGGCGCTCTTAACCGCTAGGCTATCTCTCCAGCCCCAAATGAAGTTTCTTTATACAGTGAATTACCTGAAAAAGAAATCAAAAAAATTTTCCATTTCTCATTTATGATAACATTAAAAAGAACAAAAACTTACAATCAAATTTAGCCAAAGAAGTGAAAGACATAAACTTGTAGATGAAAACATTGATGACAGAAATTGATGAAGACACAGATAAATGGAATTATGTCCTTTGTTCATGCATCAGAAAAATCAAAAGATTCATGCTATCCAGAATTATTTAGAAATCCAGTGAAATCTTTATTAATCTCTTAGTGACATTTTTCACACAAAAGAAAAAAATTAATCCTAACATTCATTTAGAGTTAGAAAAGATTAAAACAGCCACAGTAATCTAGAATAATAATGCAGAAACATCATGCTGTCTGACCAATGGAATAGAGAAATGCAAAAATAAATCCGTGTGCCAGTCCACACCTGCAAATACAGTACTTGAGAGGTAGCAGGAGGATCGGGAGTTCAGGTTTATCCTAGATTACCCAGTGAGTTCTAGGCTAGCCACATCAGACCTTGTTTCAAAACAAAAAAATAAACAGAATACAGAAGATTAAAACCATATACAAAAGTCAGCTTAAAATGCACTAAAGCCTTGAATACAAGACAAATTGTATTAGAAAAAGAGCAGTGATTGTAGTACATAAGGAGAATTCTTTTTAGTATTGGTCTGGAAATTTTTGGTTGATATGACTTCAAACCAGAACTAATAAAAGCAAAAACAAACAAGGATGATTTCATCAAATTAACGAATGTCTGCATAGCAAGGGAAACAGTCAACAAGAGCGAAGAGACAATCCCGCATTATTGGAGGAAACAAAAACATTTGCATACTGTAGATCTGATGAGGATCAATACTTAAAAATATGAGGAACTCAACATCAATTAAAAAATTCAAATGTATGGCTATTCTCCTCCCAAGTTGAGTGTTGGCCTAGCGCCATAATTAAATTAAACCTTCCTTTAAAACTCCACGTGGTTAAGTGAATGCTCTCTCCCCTCTACGACTTTAGAATATTTGGAGGTCCCACCCAGATATAGAGGTGACCCTGAAGGGGATATTCAGCAGAGACCCTCATTAGCACTAAGTGGGTGACTAGGGGGAGTACTATGGGAGAAGTTCCCCATCTCCAGTCACTCTGAGTGCGCACTCCTCCGGTTGGCCCCATTCTGGAATAGAGCTCTAAACCTGTTAAAGTCCCGTTCAAGGGGCCGGACATGATCTGAACCCTTCGGGACGCTGAAAAGAGCCATCTTTTTTTTTTTTTTTTTACTTGGTCTTTTTTCTTAGCCTAGTTGTTTTTTTTGGTTAACTGGTGTGTGGGTGTGGGTGCCAGTGAGGATCGATCCCTACTTGTATCTGGTGTCCGAGTTTTTATGGTACTACCTCTTCAGTTTGTGTGTGTGTGTGTGTGTGTGTGTGTGTGTGTGTGTGTGCTGTTTATTTCTATCTCCTTCATTTTCTGGACTCTACTTTTCCTTAAGGGCTCTTACTGCTGGAACTATGGGGCAGGGAGTGTCCCTAACTACCATCACTCCATTGGATCTAAAGCTTTTTCCTTTTCCAGATTCTAAAGCAAAAGAGAAAGTAAAGCCCTGTAGCCTCGGAACTTTATAGGATCTGGAATGGCTGTGGCCCCCTGGCTAGGCCTCTTGGTCCAACCTCCCCATTGGCTCAGGGGTCCCTAGCTACCAATCCTGGCCCCTGCTCTGCGGGAAAATTTAGATTCTCCCCTGGGGTCCCGCCCCACCCAAAGCCACTTGAGCCTCTGTATCTCCTACTGCAGGCTACAGAAGAAAGGCACCTTTTCCCAGATGTAAAGGCGGTAACTATGTCTTGTGTTTGTGATAACTGTTCTTCCGTATGTCTAAGATTCATGTAGTCCTGCTCCTCCTGTGTCTAAGCTTTAGTGTGTGTTTGTAATTCAGTCATTGTAATTGTCTCATGTTGGTTCTGTCAAAGTGGCCACTTCAAGTTTTTTTTTCCATCCTTTATGTGCACAGAATCACTCATTTTGTTTTGACATGCCACACTAAATGCGCACATGCAAATTTTAAATATGGATATGAAAAAAATGCATTTAGAAGCCTAAAATCTGGATGCTGTAGACATCTTTAAATTTATTATCTCCGAGTCCATCAAAAGTTTCACAACTTTTGGGTGGTAATTGCTCATAAGAATCAGTATTTGAATTGGTTGTATAATGATCCTATTTTCTTTAAAAAAAATTTTTTTTTGCACCCATGTTGTGCAGTGCCACAGAGGTCAGAAGAGGGTGTCGGATTCCCGTGGAACTGGAGTTAAAGATGGTTCTTAGCACCATGTGGGTGCTGGGAATCGAACCTGGGTCCTCTGCAAGAGCAGTTGGTGCTCTTAACCGATGAGCCATCTCTCCCGCCCCAGGATCCTATTTTCTATATGACTTTTGGTTTGTGTTTGCCTTCAAGATGATTGTGTGAGGTAACTTGATTGCTTGGAAGTACTTTGCTCTGAATGTTCATTCTGATTTGTGTTTGAGACCTCTGTGGGCCTGAGAACATCTGTCTGGATGTAGTCCTGATTTAACATATTAAGTCACCTTTAGTGCTGGGAATGAATTCTGGTCTTTGTTCTATCTTTCCAGCTTTGTCCTAAATCCCTTTCCCGTAGCCCTACTCTGTTTGATTGGGGGTTGGGCATTTTCAGGCCAGGCATGGTGGCCCCCTCCTTTAATCCCAATAAAACTTTAATCCCACACCTTTAATCCCAGCTCTTGGGAGGCAGTAGCAGGCAGTTCTTTGTGAGCACAAGGTCAGCCCCTCTGGTCTGCTTGGTGAGCCAGGACCAGAAATAAACTGCCTTCTGCTAATTATTGGTAAAATTCTCATCAGCAATTAAACTCAGGAATCTTGTCCTGGCTTGGGTGGAAGGAATTCTTAGGCTCCCGACGTGCCCACGTGGAAGCTGAGCTTTCATTTCTCTAGCTAAGGACTCGTTGGGGGTCTGGCACCTACTGCATGGCTTCTCCATAGGGGCTGATTTCCAGGATACATGGGCCACTCTGGTCTCTTGCCTCCAAGGGGTGGGGAAGGGCAGCCTGGGACAGCTTTGGGGCTCTGTTGCATTTCTGCAGGAATTTTTGAGCCTGTTTCCCTCACTGGGAGGCAAAGGGACCTCCCTGGGCCTGTGCCCTCCTTGCTGATCTGGCAGGCAGTCCATTCTGTGTGCTTGTGTTTGTGGAAGAGTTGGTTGTAGAGAACTGGGTGAACTGAACTCATGAAAACTGTATTTCATTTCATGATTTTTAGTATTTGTAATATTTAAATGGTCTTTAATAATGGATTAATCTCTATCACCTTCTTAAGATTAAATACTTCTTGTCATCCTATCTTATAGAAGGAATTTTCTGTAAATAAAACTTTCAATTATTAGCTTGTTTTGATCATGGTGTGATCTTTTGTTATGGTTGGCTTTGAGTGTGAATGGGATGTATAATTCTGTTTTCTGTCACTTTTTGAGTTTGAAACCCAGTTAGGGATATTTGCTATATTAAAATGTAAATAACATCTCTGAGGATGAAAACCTTTATTTAGTAGCAATGTCTATGGCTCTGTTCAGTCCAAACACTAAGATAAAAATCTCATGTGCGAATGTTTGTGTATGCAAATATATATGTGTGTGTGTGTGTGTGTGTGTGTGTGTGTGAAGTACTCTTGGCTTTTAAAAATTTGTAATGTAGTTATAAAATATTAAGGATCTATCAGACCATTGATAGATACTTAGTATAACCTTATAAAGTACCATTATTATAGGGTTTGTTGGGCATTCTCCTTTGTAAAATGCTAGGTTTTGAGATGAAAGGTGGCAAAGAGGACACTAAGATTACTGGGGAATAAGTTTATTAGAGAAGTTATTAATACCAAAAGGAGATAGACAACAGCATGTATATGTGTGTTGGGGGGTGGGGTCTGAGATAAGCTCAGGTACCAGCACCAGAGACAGACAATATGACAGTCTCTGAAATCCTCCCCCTACCCTGTGGCAGAGGAAGGAGCCTCTTATTCTTTTAAGAGTGGTTCAGGTTCTGGTTCCCAAGCAGGAGAAGGGAGTGGGGAGCAGGGTCTGTGTGCCAGTGCCTCTAGGTCTGGTAGCTGGGGACTCACAGGTAATGACCCAGTAGGTGCCTGTCAGCAGCTGTGAGAAGTAGGCTGCTTCATGAGCAGCAGCTGGATTAGAACATGTGTTTACAACCCAGCAGGACGTTGTGGCACACAATTTTAATCCTAGAACTCTGGAGGCAGAGGCAGGCAGATCTTTGTGAGTTCAAGGCCAGCCTGGTCTACAGAGTGAGTTCCAGAACAGCTTGGGCTACAGGGAGACCCATCTCAAAAAGACCAAAAAAANACACCCTCTTCTGACCTCCGCGGCATTGCACGACACGGGTGCACAGACCTGCATGCAGACAATACATTCATACACATACAAAAATAAATAATTAAAAAAAAAGAAAAAAATATATGTAAATCAGGGTATATCTACCTTATATATAATGCCTCAATGCTTTTCTCTGTATATTTTGTCTGATGTTACATAATTAGTTACAAAATTAGCTACATAAATTACCAGGAAGAGTTTTAAAAGTTCTCAGTTTTAGAGCAATTCACAACTATTTTAGTGCAGGCACCCCTTGTATCTATATCTGGGGAAAGCAACATATCTTGTTCTTATCATTATTATTAATATTAAAATTAATCTGCCATAATTAGCCAAAAAAATCATTGTTGGGAATTTTGAATTTAAATTTAGATTTTTTTTTTTTTTACGTCTTATATATGGCTTTGGGACTGGTTCTCTAACATTTCTTTGTCTTAGTTTCTAGATATCTCAAATAGGGTTAGTGACATCTCTCAGGACACTAATGAAGATCACAGAACCTTTTTCAAGTAGCAAGAAATGCCAGATAAATAGTTAATACTTTATAGTCAGGTTAAGTATAGAAATTATGGTATTTTAATGCCCTTTAAGCTGGATAATTGTAGTTTCTTGGTTTTATCAATCTGTTCAGCATCAAATACAATTTAATTTATACCCATTTTTTTCTTCTAGTCAGTAGACACATTTTCCAATTATCAGTCTGACAATGTGACTAGATACTTCCCTTCTAGCTAAGACTGTATAATACTAAATTCATTTTGCTTAAATTAACTATTTTGTATTTCTATTCTGTTTTAGAAAATGATTTTCCCATGTATATGTCCAACTTGATACTTTAGTGGAACAGTATATTTCAATTAAAAATATATTGTAAAAAACTTCAGGGCCTAATACATTAGTTTTGTATATAATATACTTCAACATTCCTCTGAGAGCAAACATGGTGTTATGAAGATATAAAACATTCATAATTTCTACTGAAAGTAGACATAAAATATCCATAATATGTGGTCTCCATGTTTAGTGTTTTAATGACTCATATCACTCTTTTTTTTTTTTTTTTTGTCTTTTTGAGACAGAGTCTCCCTGTAACCCCAGCTGTCCTGGAACTCGCTCTGTAGACCAGGCTGGCCTTGAACTCACAAAGATCCGCCTGCCTCTGCCTCCCAAGTGCTAGAATTAAAAGCATGTGCCACCACACCCGGCCACTTTTTAAAAAATATTTCAGGGGGGTGGGGAGGTAGCTCAGAGATTAAGAACACTGATGCTCTTGCAGAAGACCTATGTTCAGTTCCCAGCACCCACGTGGTGGCTAACAACCATCTGTAACTCAGATCTGGGGCATCTAACACCCTCTTCTGGTTTCTGTGGGCACTACATACATGTGGTATACTTATATACGTATAGGCAAAACACTCATAAACAATTTTGAGTGCTAATATGCTAATTTAATTCAGTGTCAGTATCTAAAGAAAATGTAAATACACTAAATATTTTGTTTGTATCTTTCAATTCTAATTTTTTTATTTTTCGTGTTTGTTTGTTTGTTTGTTTGTTGGGTCTTTTTGAGACAGGGTCTCCCTGTAGCCCCAGCTGTCCTGGAACTCACTATGTAGACCAGGCTGGGCTTGAAATCACAGAGATCCACCTGCCTCTGCCTCCTGAGTGCTGGAATTAAAGGCGTGCACCACCACGCCTGGCTTTTTCATAAGTTTTTATTACCACTCCCTCTCAGTCATCTGTCCTCTTTCCTGATTATTAATATTACTACATATACATATATAAGTACATACATATATAATACATTAAATTCACTTAGTGGTACTCATGTGTACCTGTGTTTAGTGCTTCCCACTCAGGATTAGAAAACCTCTCAGAGAGCTAGTCCCTGGACAGAAAGGATTCTCCCTTCCTCTGCATCTATTGACTACCTGTAGCCCATCATCTTGAGGTGGCACCCCATGACATTCCCCTAGCCACCTCAGCATGTCAACTGGTTTTGTCATTTTGCAGATCTTGTTGGGCTACCATACTATGGAAGTCTCATTGGTGGAGCTTCCTTATCAAGTCTAGAACATACGGTGTCTTCTCCATCTGGCTCTTAAATTCTTTATAAGTATATTATTATATAACACTAATATACATAATATATAACAAAGATTATGTTACAAATCAAATCTCAAACCCGTGTCTTCTCTCGCCCTAGCCTCCCCCACACAGGAGCTTCATGCATTCTGCCAACATGTTTTTGCATCTTTTTCAGTCTTTCTCAAAATTCTTGATTTAGAAGTTAGACTGTTTCGAGCAGAATTTCCACCGTTTTCATTTTTTGCAGTTCTTTCTTTGTTGTTTGTCGTTGTCATTGTTGTTGTTCCTTCCATATTAGCCACTCTCAACTACTTGGACAAAAGCTCAAGAGCGCTTGCAGAAGAAATACTTCACTACTAGGTAGATTGGTGCTAGGCATCCACAGATCTAGGGATACCATTCAGTACTGTTTGTTTTTCTGGGACTGTGTTACCTCACTTAACATATATCATCTATTCCAACCATTTACCTGCAAAGTTCATGATATCTCTTTCTTTACTGCTGCATAGAACTCCTTGCTGTATTGTACCGACATTTTCTCTTATCCAACTCATCAGTTGAGGGGCGAATTATGGTTTGGTCCTAGCTCTCGCATTGTGAAGAGAGCTGCAATAAACATGGCTGTGCATGTATCTCTGCGAGTTGAGAGTCTTGTGGGTGTAATACCAGGGTGGTATGGTGGGTCATTTGGCAAGTTTTTCCAAGTCTTCCAAGTGGTTCACACACTGCTTTCCAAATGGCTGTACAGTTTACATTCCCATTCAGACAGTGGATGAGTGTCCTCTTTTCCCACGCTTTCCAGGACTTGTTATCATTTGTTCTCTTGATCCTAACTCACTTATGGAGTAAGTATACTTGACGTGGTTTGATTTGCATTCCTTATGTTTTTTTTATTTAGCTTCTTTTATTAAATTTATTATTTATGTATTTTTGATACAGCTTCTTAAGATGTTTCTCAGACCTAATCATCTTACTCGGCTACTTAGGTGAAGTCTTGTTCAAGCTTCATACTTGCTCTCCATCTTTTGGTGGGTAATTTGGTCCTGCTTTTGTTTTTTGAGTAGTTATATAATTCTGGGACAATGCAAATGCTTTGTTTCAGATGTTTTGCAGTGAAGGTTTTCTCCCACTCTGTGGGATTTCTCTTCACCTAGCTGAGTGTATTATTCTTTTGATGTACAGAGCTTTTTGAGTTAATAATGAGGTCCCATTTGGTCAATGTCGATCTTAATTCTTGCTCAGCTGCTCACTGATTTAGTGAAGCTTTTCCTATAGCCTTCTTTTAGTACTGCCTGCCCAACTTTTTTCTTCTATTGCCTTCAAGTTTGTGGTTTCATGTTGAGTTCTTTAATGCATCGAAGTTGACTTTTGTAAGGATGAAAGGTAGGGTTTATATTCCATTCTTCGTACAAGTGGTGATCACTTTTGCCAACACCACTGTGAAGATGCTGTCTTTTCTCTATTGTGTCCTTCTAGCCCCCTTGCATCAAATATGAGATGCTTGGTAAAATTGTATGAATGTTTCAAGTTTCTGGATCTTCATTTTGTTTCTGTGTCAAGCAGGCTGTTTTTGTGCAGAGTTACCAGGCTTTTTTTATGACTTATAGACCTAATATAGTTTGAAGTAACTGGTTATAGAGATCCCCCCTTTGCTCTTTTCGCTCAGGTTTATTATGGCTATTTGCGGTCTTTTGTTTTTCCAATAAAATTAAGAACTTTTTTTCCAAACGCCTGTGCAAAAATACTTGGGTGATTTTATATTGGGATTGCATAAATTCTATACAAGATAGGCCTAAAATGGACATTTTTACTTTGTTATTTTCCCAATCCAATGAGCATGGGAGTTCTTCCATCTTCTATTGTCTTCTTCAATTCTTTCTTTAAAGGTTTAAAATTCTTTGTGTAGAGATCTTGGTGTCTTTGGTTAGGTTTGTTCTAGGTATTTTGTTTTTGAGCTATTGTGAGTGGGAAGGCTCCTTGAATTCCTTGCCTTCTGTTGCTTGTTGTTGGTCTAAAGAAATGCTACGCTACTGAATTTTTTAGGTTAGTGTTGTATCCTGCCACTTTGCAGAAGCTGTTCTCATTCTAGGAGTTTTCTGGTGATTTTTAGCATCCCTTAAGGTAAACAATCATATCACAGCAAAAAAGGGATAGTTTGAGTTCCTCTTTTTCAATGAGTACTCCTTTAATTGCCTTTTCTGTCTTATTGCCCCTAATCTCAGCACAAGTGTCTTTCCAAGCACAATTATATTTGAAGCATTAGTCGGTGATGGAAATGGTAGCACTTATTGCTGTAGTTCACCTTTAATAAAGCGGAGCATGTTCCTGCATTTTCCCCATTTAGGGTGATTTTGGGTGTGGGTTTCCTGTATTGGCTTTTTGAATTTACAATGAGGAATGATCCCCAATCCAATTCCCCTCTAGGACTTTTAAGTGCATGAAGGATGCTGGATTTTGTCAAAAGGCCTTTTTCCACATCAATTCGAGATGATGGTGTGTTTTTGTCTTTCAGTCCAATTTATGTTTCTTGATGATTTATTGATTTTCGTTATGTTGACCATATCTTGTATTTGCCTGGTAGAACCAACTATGGTATCTCTGATGGATGATCTTCTTGATTCAGGTCTGATGCAATTTGCCAGTTTCCTGTTAGAATTTTGGCATCTGTGTTCATTAGGAGATGGGTCTAAGTTCTCTTTTTGGTTTATCTTTGCCTGGTGTGAGGTAACATAGCGTGATGCTGGCTTCATAGAAGGAATTTGGAGAGAATTACCTCTGTTTCTATCCTTAAACAATTACCAGTAACAGATGGTTGTAAGCTTTTTGAAATGTTTATAGAATTGCTGCTGATGAAAACTGCATGGGACTGGCTTTTTTTAGTTGGGAAGCCTTTCTTACATCTGCAATTTCTTCATATATTATGGGTCTCTTATCTGACTGATCTCATCTTGGATAAGCTTTGGTGAATCACAGAATTTCAGATATTCATCCATTTCATTCAGGTTTTCAAACTCGGTAGAGTGTAGGTTTTGAAGTATTCCCGTATGATTTTCTGGATCTTTTCCTTGTTTTCTGTGATATTTTCCTTTTCATCAGGATTGTATTGATTTTGAGTTGTTCCTTCTCTTTTTAAATTATTTTTTTAATTTTTAATTTATTTTAGGTTAATAAATGTACTGCTTGCATGTATGTCATCTACAACTCCTTCATGCATGCTGTGAGTCAGAAGAGGCGTCGGAGTTGCCCTGGAACTGGAGGCTAAAGATGGGCTTTCAGACCCACCCGTGTGGGGGGGTGTGGCTGGAGTTGACCCCAGGTGCCTCTGCAAGAGGCAGTGGGTGTCTTAACCATCAGGCAAGATCCTCGCCTGAACACCTCCATTTCCTTTCTTTTGGTGTATAGACTGGGTAGAGATCTGTCTATCTGTGTTTTATTCTTTCAAAGAACCAGTTTTTTTTTTTTTTTTTTTTTTTTTTTTTTTTTTTTTTTTTTTTTTTTTTTTTTTTTTTTTTTTTTTTTTTTTCTTCCTGTCTGTTGCTTTAGGGTTCATCTGTTGTTTGCCTCTCAAGTGCTTTTAGCGTGCAGTGTTAGTGCTTTTTTCTTTTTTATTAGGCAACCCTAGCTATAAACTTCCTCTCTTAGGACTGCTTTATGGGATCCATAGGTTTTGCTGTATGTATTATCATTGTCATTCAGTCCAGGAATCCTTTTATTTCATTATTTATCTCTTCCTTCACCCACTCATTATTTACATTTAACCAAACAGTTGTGCGACTTAGTCTCCATGTGTTCTTTTTAGCTAGTTGGACTTATTCTAGTCTTCATATTGAGCTTACTGCAAGTGGTATCTATTTAAATGCATTAAATTGTTTCAATCTTTTTGATTTGTGGAGGTTTCTTCTCGGTCCCAGTATGTGGTGGATTATGGACGAATGTTCCGTTGTGTGCTGAGTAGAAAGTGTCTCTGGTATTAGGGTGGAATATTCATGGTTAGATGGCCTGCTGAGATCTGATTTGTGTATCATACCATTCAGTTCAGATGTCTCTCTGTCTTTATTCTTTGTCCAGATGAACTATCCAATGAACTCAGTGGGGTATTGAAATACCCCACTATTAGCATACTGGGGTTAGTCTGTGACTTGTGCTTCCTGGAGAATTGTCTTATAAAAATAAGTTTGGTACACCAGAGTTTGGCATATATATTCATATTGTGAAAAGCTTACTTGGAAAAATTGTTCCTTTGATAAAAATGTAATGGCTTCCTTATGGTCTCTTCGGATTTCTTTTACTTTGAAGTCTATTTGTCTGATATCAAAATTAGCAACACCTGCTTTCTTTGGCTACCATGTGCTTGGAATATTTTTTTTCCATCCTTCACTTTAAGGTTTGGTGCCGTCCTTGAAGGTAAAGAAGGTTTCTTGTAGACAGCATAGGATGGATTCTGTTCTTAATTCCAATCTCCCAGTCTATGTCTTTGATGGGGAATTTAATCCATTAATATTTAAGGTTATGTCATAGGTTTGTGTTGCTTCCTTTGCCTTATATTCATTTGCAGTTTGGGTGTTTAGGATTTTCTACTTCTGCAGTTATGCTTTATGAATTTCCTTTTCTAGGTGCCTGGGGATTGGTTGCTCCTTTTCTCTCTCTTTTGAATTGCTTCAAGGTATTCTCTGAAGGTTGTTTTTCTTGTGAACATGTATATATTCTCATCTTGTTTATGTCATGATGGAGTTTTCTTTTTCCTTCAACTAAAACTGACATTTTTGTGCATGGATATAGTACCTGTCAATGTTGCATCTATTGTCCTAACACTGGAATGCTTTGCTCCACGTTCTTCTGCTTTCATAGTTGCAATGAAAATTCAGTTGTAATTCTGATAGGTTCCCTTATAGGTCCAGCCTTGTTGTTTCTCTTGTGGCTCTAAGGAATTTGTCTTTGTTTTGGGTGTCTAGCATTTTAAACATGATATGAGATTATGGAGAGTTTTTTTTACTTATCCTTCTGTTTGGAAATTACTATGTGTTCTGATTTGTATGGGTTGTCCCTTTTTGAGTTTTGAAATTTCATTCCTTATTCTGTAGAAACTGATCAATACATTCTCTTAGGATATTTCCCTATCCTCTGATTCTATGAGATGCGGAGGTCTTCGATCTTTCACATAGTGCCCACATCCTGGTGTTCCAACTTGTTTGGTATTTTATCAAAGTTTTTCATTAATCATCTACTTGAGGAATTTAATTTCTGTGTTATCTTCCAGTCTGATATTCTTTTTCTGCATTCTCCCAATCTGCTTCTGAGGCTTTTCCATTCCTTTCCTCTTATTGGGATGAGTGTTTGATTTCCTTTTTTCATTTACTCTTCTGAATTCTTTAGTAATTTCCACTTCCTTTTCGAATCCCCTTCCTGTAGCTCTTTGCTTCGCTGGTTGGGTTTCCTTATCTTTTTCAACATGGGATCATTTCAGTGTTGTCCACTTCCTTTTCTGAGTTTGTCATTCTCTCTCTCTAGGTCCTTCTTGTAGTTCTTCATTCTCTTTTCTTAATTCTTTGCCTTGCTCTTTATAATCTTGTAATACTTTAAGTACTGTCACCAATTATGACTTTTCTGATTATCTGTGTCCTGGGCCCTCCCAAGGGGGATCCCACTGTAGGGAATCTTCCACAGGTTTGGCAGAGCTTCATGGGATTTATACTGGGACCTTTCCAGGTTGTCCTTCTTTTGTTACCGGCATATGTGGGCTTCTCTTTGCTTGTATTCCATTGTGAGTCCTGAATGCCTCTGCACTGTGTTGAGGCTTCAAATGCCTTTGTTGTTTTGTTTGATTTTGTTTATCTCCTTAATTCCTTGCTGGATGGAGTGTTGACTTGTCTTAGCTTTAGGCTTTCTATTGAAGTCCAACTCACTCTTCTCATCTTCTCATTCTGTTCTGAAGTTTCTCCAAAAAAAAAGTCCACTTGGACACTCCTTCCTTCCATAATATCAGTTGGCGGTGTGTGGGGGGGTGATCTTTAGCCAGTGCCCCAGTACCTGTACTTCAGGTGGTCTTGGGAGATCCTTGATCTCAAGACTCACACAAACCTACCTTTTATACTGGCTGGGAGGACAACTCCACCCCCACCAGCCACATCCAGCCAAATCTGCCCAAAGTATCAACAGAAGACATGATAAATCCAATCAAACATCCTCCTGCTGAAGCACCCAGTTCTCTTATCCTTGCGTTCTAGAGTTTTCTTAGGGAGATGCCCCAGGTTTGATTTAAAACTAGTTTCCATACATTATGTCTAAACCTGACCCAATATTTTATTTTGGACTTCTTTAAAGCTAAATATTTAGTTTGGTGCTTTTTCATGCTTATGATAAAGGAAGCAATTATTAAAGACTTAGTATACTTTACTTGAATCATAATCAGAAAATATGCTTATAAGTAAGTCTGCAACTGTGACCATGGTCCATATCAGGTGGCGCACATTCTTTAACTCCTAGCACTTTGGAGCATGAGGCAGGTGGATCTTTTTGTGATTTCAAGGACAGCTGGTCTCATAGCAAGCATTCCAGGACAGCTGGAAGCTACAGGGAGACCCGTTCTCAAAAAGACCAAAAAAAAAAAAAATCCCAAAAATAAGTAAGTTGCCATGTAAGCCAAGACTGTTAAAAACCCAAATATAGTTGTCCAAGTCCTGAGGAATGATGTTGCCATACTGTGATATTGTGATGTGTGATGCAATTGGTTAGATCAGTGGTGGACTTTTCCAGGTGTACCACACTTGAAGCACAGTTAGGAGCTGGGTGTTTCAGCCGGGCATATTTTAGGCTAGACCTACTCTTGGGTTTCTGGATAATTGATTTGTTGGTTTGTTGGTAGCTAAATCTTTGTCTTTCAAGGCTGGCAGGATGGAGTCGCCCTGCTAGCTGGGATCAAAGGTGGGCCTGATAAACCCTTGTTGGGTGTGCGGTTGTAGGGGCGGAGTTGCCCTTGTAGACGGTAGTAAAAGTAATGGCGATTACACACCATTGATGGACTAGAAGCTGTGTGCAGTGGTTAGTGTCCGGTCTTCCAGGACCACCTTGAAGCACAGTCAAACTAGTACCAAGAGGGGACACAGGGTAGTCAGGGCACAATACCACCCCTCTAGCATACCAACTGGAAAAATATGCTGAAAGAGAGTCGTCCCAAGTGGAATTTTTTTTGGAGAAACCTTGAAAAATGAAGGGAAAAGACGTGAATTATACTTCCAAGTATATAAACATAAAAATTGAAGCCTCAAACCTAGAACAAAAGTACAAACATATCTCCTATAATAGAATGGATCAATGAGAAGACAATAAAAAATGAAAGGATTCATGCAATGAACGCAATAGCCAAACAAGCCTTTAACATAGTAAAAAGACATTTGGGATTCACAATTGGAATACAGGCAAAAAAGGGAAACCCACATGTCAGGATAGCCGGAGAGCTACGTTGTGAAACCCTGTCTCAATAAAGACCAAAGTGTGAAAAAAAAAGAAACCCATAACATCATCAAAGCATATAAATGAACTGAAAGCCCAAACCACACCATCATTCAGTTATATGGAAAGGCCTTTAAAAAGGCCAGCATCCCTTTCATGGCTTAAAAAAGTCCTTAACGGAAATCATGTATTGGAAGGAATAATTCCCTCAATGTAGATAAGCCGAATTACAAGAGAAACCCACAGCCTAATCATCACATAAATGGTAAAATGAACAGAAAGGACTAACCCTTAAACAGAGGTAACTCTGCAAGGCTGCCTCTATCACCACTCCTATTCAACATAGTGCTCAAAACACTTGCAGGCTAGAGCTATAAGATAAGAAAAGGATATTAATGGAGTACTAATTGGGAAAAAGAGGAAGTCAAACCATCCCCTTTGCTCATGATATGATCCTTTACATAAGGGATGCTAAAAACTCCACCTAAAAAAAACACCTAGAAATGATTAAAGAGTTCCAGTAAAGTGGCAGGATTTACAAAATTTAACCTAGAAAAGATCAAGTAGCCTTCTTTAAATCAACAACAAGCAACTGAGGAATGAATTCAAGGAGACCTTCCCTATTTCACAATAGGCTCAAAAACAATCAAAATACCTTAGGAACAAACCAACCAAAGACACTCAAAGATCTCTATAACCCCGAAAAATTTTTAAACGGCTTTAAAGAAGAATTGAACAGAAGACACAGAAAGATGGAAAAAACCTCCACGATTGCACATGGACTTGTGGGAAAATCAACATATATAGTTTTAAAAATTGTCCAATATCTACCCCACACTCTTATAGACAAGATTCTTAATGCAATCCCAACTTTAAATAACCCCCAAGAGTTTCGTTTCACAGATTGGGATAAAAAATACTTGGTTAATGTTCATTTGGAAAAACAAAAGACTCCCGAGTGAGCCTCAAAGCAACTCCTGATGAAAAGAGCATACATGGGACGAGATCTCTTATACCAGACTTCAAAATCCTATTACGTACAGGGCTATAGATCCTTTAAATAACAGCTTCGGAACTTACACAAACACAAAACAACTCAGTTGACCACATGGGAATCAAAACTGAAGAGTCCCAAACTTTCCGGGAGCAACGTAGGTTAGTAAATAAAACAGATTTTCATATCCATCTCTTATTTGAAAAGTGGCACAAAGAGAATGACACGTGCGAATTGGAGAAAGAACCAGTGGCATCTTCAGCATGTGTTACTTGGCATAAAAGTTGGATAGTCACCAACTTGTTAAGAAGAATGAAAATTTTTAAAGCCACGCTCTCCTTCTCATAGCCCTGCTATACCATAACGTCAATTCTCCAGGATCAATCCAAAGACCTCAGCGTCGTGAAACCCCAAATTATCAAGGTGATAGAAGAAAATGTGGCAGCAGAACTGCTCTTGCAGAGGACCTTTCAATCCCAGCACCCACACAGCGGCTGAAAGCCATCTTTGACTCCAGTTCCAGGGCAATCCGATGCCCTTTCTGACCTCCACAGCATTGAATGACAGGAGTGTATAGACCTACATGCAGACCTGTACACTTCATACACAACTAAAATATAAATAAAAAATTAAAAAAAATAATTTAAAAAAGAAGAAGGAACAACTCAAATCAATACAACCATGATAAAGGAAAATATCAAAAAGAGACAAGGAAAAGATCCAGAAATCATACGGGAATACTTCAAAAACCTATACTCTACCAAGTTTAAAAAAACCTAGAAGAAATGGATGAATATTGAAATCCTGGAATCATAAGCTTATCCAAGAAGAGATCACAGCTTAAACAGACCCATAATAGGAAGAAATTGAAGATGTAATAAGAACCTCCCAACTAAAAAAAGCCCAGTCCCAGTCAGTTTCACAGCAGAATTCAAAAATTTCAAAAAAGACTTAACAACAATTGTATTACTGAAATTGTTTAGAAGGATACGAACAGAGGAATTCTCCCAATCCCTTCTATGAAGCCAGCATCACGCTATTACCCAACCAGGCAAAGATACAACCAAAAAGAGAACTATAAGACCCATCTCCCTAATGAACACAGATGCCAAAATTCAAACAGGATATGGCAAATTGCATGCAACCCAAACAAGAAGGATCATCCATCAGGACCAAGTTGGATTCATACCAGAGATGCAGGGATGGTTCAACATACGAAAATCAATAAACATCATCAAACACATAATGGACTGAAAGACAAAAACCACACCATCATCTCAATTGAATGTGGAAAAAGCCTTTGACAAATCAAGCATCCCTTCATGACTTAAAGTCCTAGAGGGAATTGGATTGGGGGGAACATTCCTCATGTAATCAAAGCCATAACAGAAACCCACAGCCAATATCATCCTAAATGGAGAAAGACAGAACATTCCCTTTAAAGGTCGAAACTCAGCAAGCCTACCATCACCACTCTTCTTCAATATAGTGCTTGAAACACACTTGCTAGAGGCAATAAGGCAAGAAAAGGAAATTAAAGGAGTTACTAATTGGAAAAAGGGAAGTCAAGCTATCCCTATTTGCTGTTGATATGATTTTTTACTTAAGGGATGCTAAAAACTCCACCAAAAACTCCTAGAAACGATGAACAGCTTCAACAAAGTGGCAGGATACAACACTAACCTAAAAAAATCAGTAGCCTTTCTTTACACCAACAACAAGCAACTGAGGAAAGAATTCAAGGAGACCTTCCACTCACAATAGCCTCAAAAAACAAAATACCTAGGAACAAACCTAACCAAAGACACCAAAGATCTCTACACAAAAATTTTTAAACCTTTAAGAAAAAATTGGAAGAAGACATAGAAGATGGAAAACCTCCCATGCTCATTGATTGCACATTAAGAAACATGTTCCATTCTAACGTTGTCTTGTATGATTTCTGTGACAATCCAATTAAAATCTCCAAGATTTTTTTCACAGCTGGGAAAAAAGTCCTTAATTTCATTTGGAAAAACAAAAGACCCGAATAGCCAAAATACCCTAGCAAAAGAGCAATACAGGGGGGGATCTCTGTACCAGACTTCAACTATATTACAGGTCTATATTCATAAAACAGCCTGGTACTGGCACAAAAACAGACCGTTGACCAATGAAACAAACTGAAGATCCAACTTGAACACATACAATTTCAAGCATCTCATATTTGATCAAGGGGAGAAGAAGAAAAAAGACCAGAGACACAATAGGAAAGCAGCAATCGCAAGTGGTGTTGGCAAAAGTGGATCAACCACTTGTAGAAGAATGAAATTAAACCTACCTCTACCTCTCTCCTGTACAAAAGTCAACTCTGATGCATTAAAGACCTCAACATGAAACCCCAAACTCTGAAGGCAATAGAAGAAAAAGTTGGCAGCAGTCTACAGACATAGGCATAGGAAAAGACTTCCTAAGTCAGACAGCACCTGTGCAAGAATTAAGGTCGACAATTGACAAATGGGACCTCATTAAACTCAAAAGCTTCTGTACATCAAAAGAAACACTCAAGCATGTGAAGAGAAATCCCACAGAGTGGGAGGAAACCTTCACTGCAGATACATCTGACAAAGCATTGATTTCCAGAATATATAAACTACTCAAAAAACAAAGAAGCAAGAGACAAATTACCCACTCAAAAGATGGAGCAAAGAGCTGAACAGAGACTTCACAAGTGAGGAATTAGAGATGGCTGAGAAACATCTTAAGAAGTGTTCAAAAAAATAATAATTAAAAATTATAAAAAGAAGTGTTCACCATCATTAATCATTAAGGAAATGCAAATCAAAACCACTCTAAGTTATCATCTTATCCATTAAGACTGGTTAGGATCAAGAAAACAAATGATAACAAGTACTGGAGAAGTCGTGTGGAAAGAGGAACACTCATCCACTGCTGATGGGAATGTAAACTGGTACAGCCATTATGGAAAGCAGTGTGGAGAACACTTGGAAGACTTTGAATAAACTTGCCAAATGACCCAGCCATACCACTCCTGGGTATGTACCCACAAGACTCATCTTACTGCAGAGATACATGCACAGCCATGTTTATTGCAGCTCTCTTCACAATAGCAAGGAGCTAGGACCAACCCAATTGCCCCTCAACTGATGAGTGGATAGAGAAAATGTGGTACATATACACAATGGAGTTCTATGCAGCAGTAAAGAAAGATGATATCATGAACTTTGCAGGTAAATGGTTGGAACTAGATGATATTATGTTAAGTGAGGTAACACAGTCCCAGAAAAACAAACGACGAATGGTATCCCTCATCTGTGGATGCTAGCACCAATCACCTAGTAGTAAGTATTTCTCTTGCAGGGCTCCTGAGCTTTTGTCCAAGTAGTTGAGAGTGGCCCATATTGGAAGAACAACAACAATGATAAACAACAACACAGAAAAGACGGCACCAAAGAACTGACCGAAGTGTGAGACTTCTGCTCGAAACAGTCACTTCTATAAGAATTTTGAGAAAGACTGAGAAAAAGATGAGAAAAACATGTTGGCAGAATGCATGAGCCTGTGTGGGGTGGGAGGCTAGGGAGGAGAACACGGGTCTAGATTTGATTTGTAACATAATCTTGTAATATATATATATTATATGATATATGTATATAATGATATNTGGCAGCGACTACCTAGACATAGGTGTAGAAGACTTCCTAAATCAGACAGCACCTGTGCAAGAATTAAGGTCGACAATTGACAAATGAGACCTCATTGAACTCAAAAGCTTTTGTACTCAAAAGAACAATCAAGGAGTGTAAGAGAAAACCCACAGAGTGGGAGGAACTTCACATGCAGATACATCTGACAACAGCATGATTTCAAATATATAATACTACTCAAAAACAAAGAAGCAAAAACAAATTCCACTCAAAAGACGGAGCAAAGAGCGAACAGAGACTTCACAAGTGAGGATTAGAGATGGCTAGAAACATCTTAAGAATGTTCAACCCTAATAATCAGGGAAACACAAATTAAAACACTAAAAAAAAAAAAAAAGAATCATCTCACTCTGATACAGACTGGCTAGGATTGGGCTGGAGAGATGGGCCTAGCAGTTAAGAGTGCCAACTGCTGCCTTGCAGGAGACCCGGTGGACAAATGCGCCAGTCATGGCACATGGCAGCTGAGAAAATCTCATCCGTAATCCAACGCTCCAGGAGAATCTGACGACTCCTCTTCCGACCAATCCGAGGCACTGCCACACACATGTGCACAAACCAACATGCAGAAAGTACATTCATACACATAACAAAAGAATAAAAATTTTGTGGCTGGAGAGATGGCCAGCCAGTAAAGAGCACCTTGGGTTTCGATGCCCAACCCACCATGGCAGCAGATAACCCATCTTTAACTCCAGTTCCAGGGGAATCCAAGACCCTCTTTGACTTCAGCAGCATTACAGAAACAGGTGCACTAACATGCATGCAGATAGTACCTCTTCAATACACATACAAATAAATAAAAGTTAACACTGAAAAATAAAAATTTTTAAAACAAAGGACTGGCTAAGATCAAGAAAACAAATGATAACAAGCACTGGAGAAGGGTGTGGGGAAAGGGGAACACTCATCCATTGCTGGTGGGAATGTAAAACTGATATAGCCCTCTATGGAGGAAAGCAGTCTGGAGAAACCTTGGAAGATTCAAAATGAGCTTACCCCTGACCCAGTCATACCACTTCCTGGGTATATACCCACAAGACTCATCTACCGAAGATAATGCAACGCTATATGTTTATTGCAACTCTGTTCACAATAGCAAAAAGCTGGCACCAACCCAAATGCCCTCAACTGATTGAGTGGATAGAGAAAATGTGGTACATCCACACAATGGAGTTTTCATGCAGCAGTAAGAAAAAAACAAAAAGACAAATCATGAACTTGGCAGGTAAATGGTATGGAATAGAAGATTTATGTTAAGTGAAAGTACACAGTCCCCAGAAAAACAAATGCTGAATGGTTCTACCTCATCTGTGGATGCTAGCCCAAATCCATCAAGTTTGTAACATCTTTTCTTATAAGGGGATGGTTGATAGTGAAGACAACAACAACACCAACAACAGAAAAGACTGCACAAAGAACTGACTGAACGGGTGAATCTAGCTGAGATGGGAGAGTTGGAGCGGGGGCATGGGTCTATATTCGCTCATGGTGTATATTTAATGTGATGTACGTTAAACAAGGGTCCAAATTGGCCCAAAACTTGTCTACATATATAATTGGTATTTTTTAGGACGTAGTAAAAGTAAAAAATGGCGTATTAAACAACATTGTTAAAAGGTTTTCATAAAATGGTAATATGTTTTAGCTAATTGGACACTATAAAATTGTTGTCAACATAATTTGGTTGTTCCTTCAATTTCTAACAACCCTTGAGGTTAAGTATACCAACGTTTCTATAATTTTTTTGTAGCTTAACAATGTATCATCTTGTAAGATTTTCTTTTACATGTAGGTATAAGTTTTTTTGCAGACAGGGCCTCCTGTAGCTCCGGCTGTCCTGGAATGCAGTATGTAGATTAGGCTGGCCTTGAATTCACAATAGATCACGGTTGCTTGCATCTCCAAGCTCCATCTGCTTTGGATTAAAGGCCATTGGCACCACCACAGCCTGGCACCTGTAAGGATAATTAACTAAAGGCATTAGTTTGCTCGTTCCCAAATTAACCACATACAGTCAACCAAAACAAGCTTGGGGGTAATTTCAATGAAACACTTTAACCCCTTGATGTCCTGCCTAAGTGTATGTATCTACCAATGCCGTTTTTGAGATTCATGGGACTCATACAGTTATATATTAAACCTTTTTGTCAAATTTTTCTATTTAAATCTAGAAACTAACTATGGGAAACGATTTGCATGTTCCCAACAGGTCAAAATGGTCACCAACTGAATGGCTTGCTGGAAAAGAAGAAAACAGCTTTTCATGAGGCAGGATATACCAAGAAATACAGCAGAAAGAGTTGGCCCGCTAAACATTAAAGGACAGAAAAGCTCAGAACTCAAACATAAACTTCTGTGGATCCTATTTGGTAACAATTGTTTTATAATGTGTCCTAATGAACTGTACCTTCCAGTTGCTGCAAAGTTTTAACTATGACGAGACTTTCTTACCATCCTTTTCTTTTCTTTTTTTTTTTAATCCTTTTTTCTATTTATTTCCTATGTGTTAGGAATTGTACTGTCTGATGCAGTCTGTGCTCCCGTGTCGTGCAACGCCGCGGCGGCATCAGAGGAGGGGTCGGGACATCCCCTGGACACGGGAGTTTCCTGGACTTGGAGTTTCAGACGGCTCTCGGCCGCCATGTGGGTGCTGGGGATCGAACCCGGGGTCTCTCGGCAGAGCGGTCGGCGTCTCTTAAACGCTGAGGCCTCCGCTCCAGCCCCCTTACTTCCTTTTCATAGAACAAGAAAAACATGATGTAAACTACGTCATTCCCTGAGCTGTAAATTAGAGCTGACTGTTATAGGGTAATCCTCTTATAAACTGGGAAAACTGCTTTCTTTAATTGGATATAGACATAGGTACTGTGAAAGGATAATTTCTCTATTCAGATCCCAAATATAATACTAAAAGTCCTTTAACGCTGTGTAATTTACAAAATCATATTAAATACAGACGAGCTCTGATATCAGCAATGGATTAGTCTTGCCAAGGACGTATGTTGGTTAGGGATCCAAGCTCCCCCAAAAGGTTAAAGCTGTCTGCCTGTAAACTGGGATAACCGGCAAGAAGAAGAGGGTGGTAAGGCCCTGCTGTCAGAAGACCTGGTGTAAGCATGAGGAAAGATGTGAATGAGACCACACTTGCAAGTGTACAGTTTGGTCTCTGGAACACCAGAGAGGTGTTACCAAAGGACACTAAATCAATAAGGCAACATATTGGTCATCCCCTTGAGTACGCAAGACTCTCTCGTCACATCAGCTACACACTTCACCTGCCTGGAAATACTGTGCAGCAGTGGCAGTCATATGTCTGTATATCCCACATCTAACTGGCTATTAGCTCTCTCCTTGGAGGAATTAATTCATGGTGATGCCACAAGCTTATGTCCTCTAGTGGTTAGGACAAATTTTATAAGCCACAGTAAGACCTTGTTATATTTTACAAACAGAAAAGCTATAGTTCATTGATTTAGCATACCATCCAAACATCTGTGTAGACCAACATAACCTATGATAATAATAGTACTGTTTAAATGCCTGTAATATCTAATGCTTGTGCTTTGTTAATAGGAGTAAAGGTATTCCTGGATTCAAACTGCCATCCATGAATGGAAAACAGCCTAAACTGATCAGAAGTCCAAAATACATCTCCGAGAAGTAAGGTAGTGTTTTGCTTTTGTCCACTTGTAGCCCCTTGTTCCTAAAGCCCAGGGGACAAATCTTGATTCAGAACGATGGAGCATGGAAATGTAAGGGCTTGTGATTGGGGTGAATTTTGAAACTACAACAATATAGACTGACTACTATTGCATCAACAGCCTTATACATGATGACCCTTGTATGGACAATGGGGCCTTGGGCTGTGAAGTTTGGGCATAGCATGCTTGCAAATTGGTTATTACATAAAGGAGGCTGAATCTTTCCTTATTATTTATTTTTTTTTTAAAAGGAAAAAAGTAAAATAAATAAAAACACTGACCAGAAACAAAAGGACATTTATTCATTTTAAAGGAATGATTACTTCTGCTTTAGGCTGGTAACTATTTATTTCTGCATTTAGATACATTTCATTTGTAGAAACATTCCACTAGGTTGGGCCTCTTTGGAGTGAACAGTTTGCCATGTTTGTAGAGGTCCATATCTTTGCCTAGCCTAGGAAAACACTTCTGAACATTTGGAGAGAATTAGTTATTTAAAACTGCTCCCAAGCCTTGCAGGATATTTTCAAGTATTACTTTATAATAGTATATTTAAAGAGTTACTTTTCCATTTATTACATGGATAAAATAAATTACTGTAGAGATATCACAAATAAGGCTCATAATCTGTTTTATAACTGGTATTTATGTCCTCATGGAAAAGGAATTAAAAGGGTTAAAGTTTAGTAACATGATATTTTTATTGTATATTGAATTAAATGGCTGATATATTTCCAGAATAAAAATTAGTTGTAAACACTTAAGCTAGTTTACTAAAGGACTAAACATGATTATAATTATACAGAATTGTTGTTAGTTTTCAGTCTACTCCAGGCTTGTACTGGACTCCCTGCTACAGGTTTGGATTAAATGAAACAGACAACGTAGTAGACGATTAATTTCTTGATACTGAAAGGTGTTCTTTGGTGTTTCTCTGTGTTGCACAAGTGTTACTTATGATATTCCTTTTGCCCATAACAAGATAATTTGGCTCAAGAGAAGCTAGGTTTTTCCTCCCTGACCCAACTGCATGCAAAGTCCAGAAGGAGACAGTTTGGATGGAATTGGTTAGCCTTATCAGCTTATTCCTGTCATAGGTGTGATGTGAAGATAATGCGCTGCCTTAGGGAAAAACTATAATATATATATATATATAAACCTTAACACTTTGATGAAAACTCTAATCAGAGAACAATGACTCTAAACTTATAACAGTTAAAATAATAACATTTAAAACTTTAGGGTTACATGCCTTTAATCCCAGCACTCAGAAGGCAGAGGCAGGTGGATCTCTGTGACTTCAAGGCCAGCCTGGTCTACAAAGTGATTTCCAGGAAAGCTAGGGCTGCAGGGAGTCCCTGTCTCAAAAAGACAAAAAAATCAGGGTTTACATAGTACTGAGAGCTTCTAGTTATGGGGCACATTTTCTTATTTCCATTTTAAGACTAATTGGATTCTTGGGTAAGTTATTTGTTTCTTATTCAGAAATTCTACAGTAGTAATAATCTCCATGTTTCATAATCACCTGAGTAGATTTTTGTAAGAACATGCTAGAATCCAGCTTCTGCTCATGAAACAGCCTACCTCTCACAGCTACTGACAGGCACCTTAGTGGGTCATTATCTGTGAGTTCTTAGCTAACAGACATCCCAATATCTCATCTGGGAAGTGTGTTTACATCAACGAGGTACTATTACACACATCCTGCTCCTCTCTTCCTCCTCCTGCCTGGGAACCAGAGAGCTGCAAGCTCTAGCCTTGAACCTCCCCCACCCTCATAAAAATAAGAGGTTCCCTCCTCTGCTACAGGGTGGGAATGAACTGGGGAAGGGGATCCAGAGACTGCCACATTGTCTGTCTCTGGTGCTGGGGCTGGAACTTATCTCAGACAACACCCCCTCTGCCCCCACACATGCTGTTACCTATCTGTGGTGGTTTGAATGAGTGTCCCCCATAGGCTTTAAGTATTCAGACATTTTGTCTCCAGTTGGTGGCACTGTTCTTGGAGGTCTTAGAAGGTGTGACCATGCTGGAGGAAGTACGTCATTGGGGGCAGGCTTAGTGAGTTTAACAAGCCTTGTGGTCTCCAGTCTCTCTCTCTCTCTGCTTCCTGTGCTCATTGTGAGATGTGACCCTCGGCTTGCTGCTCCAGCCCCGGCCACCATGCTTCCCACCACAATGGAGTCTGATTCCCTGGAACTGTCAATCGTAAGTTCAAATAAACTCTCCTTTTTATAAGTTCCCTTGCTCATGTTGGTTTTATCACAGCAACAGAAAAGTGACTAATACACTATCTGACTATGGCATTAATAACTTCTCTAATAAAATTATTCCCCAGTAACCTTGGTTTCCTCTTAGACTCCTTTCATCTGAAATCCTAGCTTTTTTACAAAGAAGAGTGCCCAAACAACCCCTATATAATGATGACACTTTATAAAAGTTCTACCTGCTGGGCATAGTGGTGCATATCTTTAATCCTAGCACTTGGGAGGCAGAAGCAGACAGATCTCTGTGAGTTTCAGGCCAGCCTGGTCTACAGAGTGAGTTCCAGGACAGCCAGAGGTACGGGGAGACCCTGTCTCAACAAGACCCCCCAAAAAAGTTCTACTGTCTATCAATAGTGCAATAGATCCTTAATGTTTTATAATTACATTACAGAATTCTTAAAAGCCAATAGTACTTCATACATATACATACACATATGTAAATGTACATTCACATAGATAAGATTCTTTTCTTAGTGTTTGTACTGAAAAGAACCACATACATTGCTGCCAAACATAAAGGCTTTCACTTGAATAAAGCATTTTCAGAAATGTAGTAAATATCCCTAACTGGGTTTCCAAATTAACAAGAGATGGAAAATGGAATTATACATCCCATTTACACTCAAAGCTAACCATAACCAAAAATTACCAGGAGGTCAAAACAAGTTAATGATTAAAAGTTTTACCAACAGACAATTCCTTTAAAGGACAGAGTAAAGAATAGGATGACAACAAATATTTAGTCTTAATAAGGCAGAATAAAAATCAATCCATTTTTTTTAAAGATTGACAAAGCTAAAAGCATGAAGTAAAGTATAAATAGTTTTCCTGAGTTCTATTCACCCAGTTATCTGCAGTCAACTCTCTCCCACAGTAGCAGGAACCTAGAAAGTTATGGCAGATTAACATACAAGCACATGGCATACAAGGTCAGAGGGAACAGCCTGCCAGACCAGCAGGGAGGACACAGACCCAGGGTGGTCCCTTTGCTTCCTATGAGGAGGAAAGGAGGGAGGAAACAAACACAAATTCACTGAAGAAACACAACAAAGTCCAATGGCTGACCCAGGCTGCCCTCTCCCACCAGTTGGAGGCAAGAGACCTGGCCATCCTGGAGATTAGCTCCTATAGTGCACCCCAACTGACCCAGGTGCCAGACCCCAAAGGGTCCCTAGCCAGAAAAATGGAAGCACAGCTGCCACGTGGGTGCCCCAGGAGCTCAGGAATTCCCCAAGCTCAGAAGGTGAGTTAACATATCAAATCCAAGCCAGAGTTTAGGTCTCTCTAACTTGTTCTCAGGCCCCCAGGGGTCTCAAAACAACATAAATCAGACTGAGGATCCAGAGCACAATACTTCCAAAGCAAGCAAACAAAAGAGAAACCTCAAAATAACCATCTTGAAAGCAAACAAAAACTGAAAGTCATCTTAAGGATGAAATCCTTAAACAACTAACTCAGATACTGTTTTCTATGAACAATTAGCACTTAAAAAGTTGTGAAGCAGGGCAGCCTGGTCTACATAGTGAGTTCCAGGCCAGCTGGGACTATAGGGAGACCCTGTCTCAAAAAAAAAAGTCCAAAAAAATTTGTGAATCATTTAATAGACTCAGATATAATAAATTTAAAGACATCTAGGGTACCCAAATTTGAGGCCTCTGAATGCATTTTCAAACATCCATATTTAAAGTTTGTATGTGTGCTTTTAATCTGTCATGCCAAAACAAAACTAATAATTCTGTGCACAAAAGAATGAAAGAACCTTGAAGAGGCTACTTAGTTTTGACAGAAACAACATGAGACAATTATAGATGACTGAGTTAAGTGAAATCAACACACAAGAAAATGGACACATGACAGACATGGTTTCATGAAAAACAATTACTATAAACACATTACATGATTACATCCTTTAAATCTGGATGAGGAGATCCCTTTCTCCATAATCTCATAGCTAAGGGGCAGTTTTCCCTCCTCTTCCAATAATTATGAGGCTGTGTTCTAGGGTTCAAGTATTCTTCCCCAGCATGACCTGATATCAAGCCACAGATAGTTCTCAGTCCCATATATCCTGCATAGCCTAGTTTTAAAGTTGTCCATGGGTTTATGGAGCCGCAGAACCATTCACATGGATACTTGGTATGCAACTCCTGTGGGGGATCAGCCCTTGCAGGCTCTACTTCTCTGTGTAACCTGGGAGGACCCTGTCTTTCCTTACCTGTTCTACCTAGAATGGGGGTCAAGCACCTCCAGAACACATTGAAGTTCAGTTGTGTTCAGGTTTCCTCCCTATATAACCTGGGAGAGCCCTTACCTTACCTATTCTGGGTCTTGGTCTCACTTCACCTGGTGAGTGCTCTGGTCCGGGACTCTGCAGCTCTCTGATCTTCTGGAAGGAAAGGACAGAAAAGGAATTCTTCAGGTGTGTGCACGTTTCTGTTCCATGAGCCAAGGCCACTGTAGGGTCTGGGGTATGGTGGCTTGATCTCACTGGGAGCCTCCAGGAACGTTGGGAAAAATCATGAGATCAAAGTTAGGTGAGAGGAGGGAGTTTACTTTGCGCTAGTCACTAGCCCACCAGTGTGGACTGAAGCCCAGCAATCATTCCATAATGGAGCCAGCCATCATATATTTCTTAAATCTTTTCTGCACTTTTGGTGTCTTTAAGATATTTATTTATTTATTTATTTATTTATTTATTTATTTAATTTTTGGTCTTTTTGAGACAGGGTCTCCCTATAGCCCCAGCTGACCTGGAACTCGCTCTGTAGATCAGGCCAGCTTTGAACTCACAGATATCTGCTTGCCTCTGACTCCTGAGTGCTAGGATTAAAGGCATGTGCCACCACACCTGGCTGTCTTTAAGACTATCTTATTCATTAATGTTCTAACTCCTAGAAGCCAACAAAACAGGAGCTGTATTGAATTTGAAAGATTTTCTGGCTGTGTTTGCTAATTCCCTGGAGAAATGGGATAGCCTGGCTGTTCTCTGTGCACCTCTGAACTATTTCCTCTATATCTGGTATTACCTGGGTTGGCTTGTGGTTAGAGGTTTCACAAATTAACACAACCTTTTTTTAAGTGGAAGCATTCTTAATTTGTCTAAAGATAGCTCTCAACTGTGTTCATGGCCAGTGCTTTATGGGTTATGCAGTGTGTTCTTTTACTAATCACGGGAAACAAGGTTGACCAGGGGGCACCTGCTAAGAGCTCCTTGAAGTAGGCATAATCCGGTCCATCCCATTTTCTGTCTCAATTGATGGGAGTGTTCAGGGACCAAACATTTGGTTTCATTGAAAAGGATACATGTATGGATGAATCCATTGATACAGTTATCCTTCTCAAGATCCAGTCACTTCAATGCCTGGTGATCAGCATTTAACTTCAAAGAGTACTTCACATTCAAACTATAACTCTATCTTTCCTGATGATCACATGTTATAGAAATGACCTTTGTTTGGATTCTTGAGAAAGTTACTTCTCATACTGAAAGAAGTCAACCCCATTCCCATCTCAGAGACAGAGGAAGGCTTAACAATTATAAGTCTGTTTATGTAAATACTCCAAGGAAGCAAGGCCTCTATGTCAGATGTTGTGTTGGCTAAGTTAGAGGATCATGAGTTTTAGATGGTCTTAGATTACATAAAAAGGTCTTGTTCAAGAAAGAAAGGAGGGATTGGAGAGATTGTTCAGTGGTTAAGAGCACTGGCTGCTCTTGCTGAGGGTCCTGGTTTGATTCCCAGCACCCACATGGTGGCTAACAATTGTCTGTAACTCTAGTTCCAGGGGATCTGACTACTTCTTCTGACGTCCATGGACATTGCATGGCATGGGCAGGCTTACATTGTATGCAGGGAATACACTCACACATAAAATAAAAAGAAAGAAAGAAGGAAAGGAAGAAAGGAAAGGAAAGAAAATCTGTCCTAAAAATCATAACACATGTCTAGCTTTGTCTTTGATACCAATGGAGAGAGGTGACTGCTTACAGCTTTGGCTTAGAGGTATTCTAAATTGAAAGTTGTAAGAAACAAATTTTCATAGCTTATCAAAAGCAAAAACGGAGGGTATATTTTTCATCCTGTGACTCCTATCCAGGATACATATATCCACAGGCACATGGGTACACATGGGCACATACATGTACCCATGTGTCATGGTTAATCCTGGGTGTCAACTTGACTGGACTAAGGAACAAATAAGAGAAAAGGGTCTTCTGATTGGACCACCTCAACCCGGATGGCCCACCCCAAATGTGGGTGTTACCTTCTGCCGGCAGGCAGTATTTAAGGCCACGGCAGCAGCTCCTGGCTGTCCTGGAACTCACTCTGTTAGACCAGGCTGGCTTCGAAACTTGCAGAGATCCGCCTGCCTCTGCCCTCCAACGTGCTAGGATTAAATGGCGTGTGCACCACGCCCAGCTGAATGAAATAAGTTATTAAAAGGAGAAAAACAAAGCCTTAAATCCCAGCAATCAGGTGGCAGAGGCAGGCAGATTTCTGTGAGTTCAAGGCCAGCCTGGTCTACAGAGGGAGTTCCAGGCCAGCTAGCTAAGGGAGATCCTGTCTCAAAAAAGACAAAAAGACGAAGAGAGAGAGAGAGAGAGAGAGAGAGAGCAGAGAGAGAGAGAGGAGAGGAAGAGCCAGACTGCAAACGGAGATGTCTGATGATCCTCACTACAGCCAAGTGATAAAGGGTAATCCCTAGACCTTCTAGGCTCAAGGTCTACAGACGCTGACAAGTATTTTTCACCCGGGAAATTCTCCTGCTCCAAATGCTCCTGCCTGAAACAGAATCTAAGCATGAGATCACCATCAGGGACAACCATGAAGTGCAGCGTTCATGAAGCCGGGTATTCCACAGAAGCTGACTTAGAACTTCCTGAGGATTCGATGCCAGGGAAAACGAAAGCGAGATGTAAAAGAGAAGACTTTTTGTGATGGTTCACACCTGTAGTAACAACGTGGGAAGCTGGGGCAGGAGCACTGCTTGAGGATAAGTATTTAAGGCTAGTCTGGACACCACCGGCAGATACCATCTAAAAAAAGGGCAATTAAATTCGTAAAAGCTGATTTGAATAAGGCTGCAAAAAGAGCTGAATGTGGCAATGCATGAGTGTAATTCCAAGACTTAAGAGGTGGAGGCAGGAAGAGAAGGAGTTTGAGGCCAGAGTGGGCTATAATAGACTTGTCTCTAAACCCAAAGTAGCTAGGTAGGTAGGTAGGTAGGTAGGTAGGTAAATAGGAGATAGATAGATAGATAGATAGATAGATAGATAGATGGATATGTCTATCCACTGATGGACATATCAGTGTGGTCTACATACTGAAAGAAGTCAGCCAAGGCTACATAGTGAAACCCTTTCTCAAAAAAATGGAATTGTCAACAAGGGCCACTTTAGACCCTGTACGATGCTAAGCCAATTTTCTCTTCCTGTTGAAGAAGAATGGCCGAAGGTTAGAATTGCACTGATGGCTATGGCCTCAGCATGAGCTGACTTGAACTTACAATCCTTCATCTCAGTCTCCTGAGTGCTGGATTAAAGGTATGTGCTATCATGCCTGGATAGAGGGTAAATTCGATATACCTGTTGTCTTTCAACTTTGACACAAATTTTGGAAATTTCATAGTACACAAATTTGAAAGAGCAGTACAATCAAGACTTTTAAAGCCGCTTTACTTCCAAGACTACCGATTGTGAAATATTTCTTTTTTCCTCTCTTTGATCATATACATGTGTGTATACATATATACCTAACAAGCACACATACAAGATAAACATCTGTGTACACATTTTGGGGCGTTCTGTGCATTTTCAGTTAGTTCGTCTACAGGAAACCCTCCACTTGATTGATAGACTCACAGGTTTTCTTAGAACCTGTCTTAAGTGACCAATCTGTGTATTAGGTCAGGGGTTCTCTAAAGAACAGAAGCAACAGGATGAATTTATATAACTATATACAATTTTATTGATTTGCTCACGTGACGGAGCTCAACAGTAGCGCCGAACTGGAGAGGCCGGGAATCCAGGGAACTGCTCAGCTCCGCAAGGCTGGGATTCTCTGGATGTCTCAGTAGTCCATCTAGTGCTGAAGGCCCGAATGGATTCCAGGAGATCTGCCAGTCTCAGTACC
>VZQC01006589.1:8914259-8931558 GCA_009823505.1 Rhizomys pruinosus
CAGCTGGGGCTACAGGGAAACCCAGTCTCAAAAAGACCAAAAAAAAAAAAAAATAACTTAGTCATCCATGGGGTGGTATTTATAGATCCATCCTCAGAAAAAAGAAGGGGGGAGGCAGGGAGAGGAAAGGCCAGTTGCAAGGGGCATCATAGCTGACTCAGCTGATGAAAAGTCTAAAATAAAACAATACATCAGAGTTACAATCATACATTAAGCTTCATGTACATAGTACAAGAAAGAAGGAAGGTGAATTAGGGAGGCGTGAGTCAGGGCTGAGAGCAGACTGAGGTCACCTCACTAATCACTGCACAGTGACCTTGATTTGAGTTCAATAGCAGTATGTAGCACCCCAATGGTAATAATGAAATTAGCATTGTTGACAGTCCCGTGTAGTTAATTTTCCTCCTTCTTAATTGGGCCTTTATTTTATATGCATCTTTATTTTAATTATATCCAATTATATGTAATTTCACATTCTTAGTTCATTTCATTATGGCAACAAGCACTTTGCCAAAAGAGTGTTTTGACTTTCTAGATATTTCTTCACACTCTTCTGTGTAGATACCAGTGTGTCTGGGAAAGTGGCATTATCCATGCACGCTTCACACTCTTAACAGGATCCTGCAGTACAATGCTTACACACTTCTCCTATGCAGAGATGTAGGTCTTCTTGAAATTCAGTGGGGTTTAGTGACTGTATAGATCAGTGGAGGGCAATGGAAGGGACACTGCGTGGCATCTGAGCTAGGTCATGAGGCTGAAGCAGCGTCTACTTTGCTCTGGGCAGTGTTCACTCTGGATATTTTCATCTGCCCAGAATTTAGACTAATTGCTCTGAAGCTGCCATACCCGCAGAACCTCAGGAAATGCAACTGGATTGCAAGGAAAGCACTGGTGGTGGTGGGAGAAAAGAGGAGAGAGATGAGGGCAGGGGAAAGGAGGGAAGAGGAAGGGAGGAAAGGAAAGGAGGGAAGGGAGGAGAGGAGGTCTGGTCAGTCCCTAGCTGGCAGCCCCATCTTTCTGATTCCAGCTCTATCCTCTGACTGCTGGGTACTGTTGTTTAAACAACTAAGTTTTCAATGATTTAAAAAATGTTTTATTCCAGGCAGGGTGGTACACGCCTTTAATCCCAGCACTTGGGAGGCAGAGGCAGGTGGATCTCTGTGAGTTCAAGGCCAGCCTGGTCTACATATTGAGTTCCAGGACAGCTGGGGCTACAGAGGCCATATTGATAAACTAACCAGAGAAGCTGAAGAGTTCAGCTGTTAGATGAAAGGTCCAAACCAGGTCAGGAGCGGGAAATGGTATGTCGGGTCCAGGTCCGATTCAGTAAACAGGTAGATGCATCAACTGCAGGAGAATGAGCTTAGCTGAAGCTCCAGAGACAGTCAGGGAGTCCACCTTGTGTTGCTGGTCCTTGACCCACATATCAGGTATCAGATGAGAGGTTGGTGTAGGGCTGTGCCATCGCAGTGTTAGCTGAATGTCACTTTATGAGGTCCTAGTGAAGGAACTTGGTCTGGCATGCCCACTGTTCTAGTTTGTTTTCCATTGCTGTGACAAAACACTCTGACTGACACCAACTTGGGGAGGAAAGGATTTATTCAGCTCACATCTCCTGGGGAGCCCAAGTCAGGAACTCAGGGCAGGAACCTGGAGGCAGGAGCTGAAGCACAGGCCATGGAGGAATGCTGCTTACTGGCTTGCTCTGCTGGCCCATGCCCAGCCTGCCCTCTTATACCATACACAACAACCTGCCCAGGGTGGCACTACTCATTGGGGACTGGGCCCTCCCACATTGCCTGACAATCAAGACAATACTCCACAGACGTGGCCACAGGCCAATCCAATGGAGCCAATTCCCCAATTGAGGCTCCCTCAACCCAGGTGTGTCAAGTTGACACTAAAGCTATCCAGCACAATTGATCCCTTGTCAACTTGACACACAAAACACATCACTATTAAACCACCACCTTTCCAGTTCTCATCCTCAAAGTATGATGTTAACATTAATCACAACCTAAGACAATACAACCTTAAAAGCCCCACAGTCCTTAAAACGTCAAAACACTTAAAAGGTCACAATCTGTTAAAAGTCTCTTAACTGTGGGCTGCTGTAAAATCCAAAACAAGTACTGTCTTATTTCAAAGGGAAGAATCAGGCACTCTCAAACAAAACCTAAGTCCAGCAAAGTAGCTCAAGGCTGGACACCTGGGATTCACTCACGATCTTCTGGGCTCCAAAGGGTTTCGGCAGCTCCCCCTCTCCGACTCTGCCGTCCGTGGCACACTCATCTCGCAGGCCCAGGCCGACTCCATTCTACACCTACCGCTGCTCTTGGTGGTCGTCCCAGGGTACCGGCATCTCCAAAAAGCTGGGGTCGCTACTGAAACTGAGGCAGCACCTTCACCAATGGTCTCTTCTGACCTCTCCTGGTGCAAAGCCTCAGCTTCTCTCCATGACCCCTGCAATCCTGGGGTCTTCACAGCAACCGAGGTGCACTTCCACCAATGGTCTTTCCTGACCTCTCACAGTGCCAAGCCTCGGCTGCTCTCTGTGACCCCCTCAAATTTCAACACCGGAACCATATAGGAGACTCTTACACGTTACCAAGTCCGGCTTCTGGCTCGAGATGGAGGCTCAGGCCCTTTCTGGGTCACAGCTTCTGTGTGCTGACCTTGAAGATATTCTCCCCAGAAGATTTCACCACAGTGATGCTGGTCTCTTGTTACTTACAGCTGATTTTTCAGCCCCAGCTAACCAGCATCAATTGTCCCAGTAAAGCAAAGGTTTCACTTCAGGTTCTGCTCTCTTGTTACTTACAGCTGATTCTTCAGCCCCAGCTGACCAGAGCCTATAGATTAAACAGTCCTGATGATCTCTGCTTCCCTTTGAAACTAGAAATTTCACAAGCCAGGCCTCCATCATCTACAACTCTTTCAGCAAAACTGTTCCAAGTTCCACAGCAATGATCTTTAGGCATTCAATGATTTTTCTAGCCCAAAGTTCCAAATGCTTCCACAATCCTTCCCCAAAACACCAAGGTCAGGTCTGTCACAGCAATGCCCCACTCTCTGGTACCAATTTTTGTCCTAGTTTCTCTTCCATTGCTGTGACAAAACACTCTGACTGACACTGACTTGTGGAGGAGAGGATTTATTCAGCTCACATCTCCTGGGTCACAGTTCATCACTCAGGGAGCCCAAGCCAGAACTCAGGGCAGGAGCTGAAGCACAGGCCATGGAGGAATGCTGTTCACTGGCTTGCTCCCCTGGCCCATGCCCAGCCTGCTCTCTTATACAGTACACAACAACCTGCCCAGGGTGGCACCACCCATAGTGGACCGGGTGCTCCCACATTGCTCAACAATCAAGACAATACTCCACAGATGTGCCCACAGGCCAGTCCAATGGAGCCAATTCCCCAATTGAGGCTCCCTCAACCCAGGTGTGTCCAGTTGACACTAAGGCTACCCAGCACACCCACTGAGTTCTTGGGCTGGTTTCCCTGATACGGTTTCATACATTCATGTGTCCCTACCATCTCAGGTCATCCCCCAGAAGCTTATAGGATGGCTCCCTTTTTATTTCCAGGAATAAGTCATTTGTTAGTCTGTGCTAGATGGGTGTTGCTTGGCAGACAGTGCAGTTTCTGGGTTCACTCATGGACTACAGCCATCCTCCCTCAAAGCAGAGTCAAGAACTTGTTAAATGGAGTTTCCTAGAGCAAGCCCCAACCTAAAACATGCCAAGTGAGGAGTAACTTAGAGCAGGGCACAGCCTCATCTCGACATTAGGACCAGTCTTTCTGGATACAGTTATTCTCTACCTCTTTAAAGACCTTATTTCTAAATATAGTCACTCTTAAGGTTCTAGAAATTAAGACATCAACATATGAACGGGGGTGTACAATTTAGCCCTTATCATCAGCCCCATGGGAGGACTACTTGTAACAGTGCATGTAAAGCATTTAGTATGACATTGGGAACACAGTAATGTTCAATAACGTGGACTATTAGTATTACATATGCTGTAGAGTCTACACATTATGCAGTCCTTAGTCACAGGGGAAAGCAAGGGTGGGAGTGACAGCAGAGACATCTAAAGGGTGACAGGAACTGAGGTCCAGAGGAGAACGCAGCGGGGAATGGTGTGAGGCAGACAGAATGCATAGGTTTTAAAAGGCACTGCTTTCTCAAATTTTACTGTGCTCACAAATCACTCAGGGACCTTGTTAATCTGTGGATTCTGATTCAGTAGCTTCGGAGCTTCTAATACAGTTTCCCGGGGATGCCATTGATGCCGGTCCCTGTTCTACGCTTCCACCAGCAGCCAGTTCTAGCTGGTGCCCGAACCTCCGGAGGAAACTCCAAGCGATTTAAGGATAACTGACATGAAATGGGCAGGTGGGTATGGAATGGAGACTGATTGAAAGAGAGAGAGAGAGCAGGAGAGATAAGATGTGAGATGCTGACGGATGCCTCCGGGGCTGTCACAAAGAGACAGGTTAAGTACAAGAAACGACAGTAATAAAAAGTCTCCCAATTATAAAAAAGCCGAGGCCCAGGTGGGCTCACTGCTGGATTCTGTCAGAGCTCTAATGGCTGCGAGTTCTCTCTAGCCCTCTACCAGAGCTTTAAAGAACTAATGCCTATGCTTCTCAAACTGTTTCATAAAAGAGAAAGAGAAAGAATACTACTAGACTCATTTTACAAAGCCAGTTTTACCCTGATACACAAACCAGATAAAGACACACCCCAAAAGAAAATTATAGGCAAATCTCATTGAACATTTTCTCAATAAAATACTGGTTAACCAAGTTCAACCACACATCAGAAAATCATTTATCATGATCAAGTTGGCTTCATTCCAGAGACACGAGGATGGTTCAGTACATGCAAATCCATAAATATATCACACGAATAAACTCAAGGATAGAAATCACATGATCATATTAATAAATGTAGTAAAGGGCTTTGACAAAGTCCAACATCTTTTCATAATAAGCACTCTGAACAAATTAGAAATAGATCAAGCATACCTCAACCAAATAAAGCTATATATGACAAATTTATAGTTAACATTATTCTAAAACTTGAAGCATTTCCTCAGAAATAGAGAACAAAGTGTCCCCTTTCTTCACGTGTATTCAATATCATGCTTGAAGTCTTAGCTAGAGCAGTAAAACAAGAGAAAGAACAAACAGGAGATAAATGGGAATGGATGATAGGAGTCTATGCATAAGGGACCCTATGAAATTACACCAGAAAACTTAGAACTGATCAACACTTTGGGCAAAGTAGCAACATTCAGAACCAACATACCACACCCCACAGCCTTTCTGTATACCAATAATGAACCACAGAGAAAGGAAGCAGGAAGCAATCCCATTCACAACAGCTTCAGATGAGCTTAACCAAGGACATGAAAGACCTCTACAATGAAAACACTTAAAACATTGAAGAATGTGAAGATCACCCCAAGCTCATGCATAGCCACACCTGGAAGATCTAGGACTAGATCTCTATTTCTCACTCTGCATCAATTCAAAATGGATTGAAGACTTTGATGTAAGACCTGAAGTTTTTAAATCCTAGAGAAAAATAGAAAAAAAACCACTTGAAAATTAAGCAAGGAGTTACTGGAAAGGACTCAAAGAGCAAAGGAAACAATCTCAAGAACTGACAAATGGATTTGTATGAAAGCAAAAGACACAAAAGTGGAACAACCAGGAAATATGGGACACTATGAAAAGATCAAACCTCCACATCATAGGAATAGAGGAAGGAGAAGAATCTCAAGAGAATAGTATGGATCAGATCATCAACAGAATAATAGATGAAAATTTCCCCAAACTAAAAATAGACAAACCCATACAAATACAAGAAGCACATAGGACTCCAAATAGACAAGATCAGAAAAGAAACTCCCCATGCCATATCATAGTTAAAATGCTAGATGCCCAAAACAAAGACAAAATTCTGAGAGCTACAAAAGAAATACAAGCCACATACAAAAGGAAACCCATAGAATTACAACTGACTTTTCGGTGCAAACCATGAAAGCAAGAATCACATTGGAGCATTATGAAAAAAAAAAAAAAAAAAACAACAGAACTGGAGCAAAGCATTCCAGTTGTATTAAACTGGACTACTGGATGCCAACCCGAATTACTTTACAACCAGCAGAAATTCGACTCATAATTTGATAGGATAAGAAAAATCTCCATGGACATAAAACAAGATGATGGAATACATGTCTGAAAAAAACCAACTCTTCCTTCAAAAAATACTTGAAGCAATTCAAAGGGTAGAGAGAGCGAGGGAGCAACCAAATCCTCAAACATACATAGAAAAGGAAACTATAATAAAACATAACCGTAGGAGCAAAATCAGAGGCACACAGAGTCCAAATGGATAATAAAGTGAAAGGACGCAACATCCACTTTCAATTAAAACCTTAAATATAAATGGGCTACAACTCCCCAGTCAAAAGACATAGTTGGGAGAATGGATTAGGGAAACAAAAAAAACCCATTCTATATGCTGTCTACAAGAAAACCATCGCAATTTCAAGGATAGGCGCCCAACTTAAGGTGAAAGGGATGGAAGACAGTATTCCCCGCAAATGGTACCAAAAGCAAAGTGGGTGTGGCTGATTCTAATATCAGACAAAATAGACTTCAAAGTCAAAAAGAAATCCAAAGAGCCAACAAAGGGGTCCCAATATTTATCTGATTTTATAAGGAACACTGATGATGGAAATCTTCACATCGAAAACCCTTAATCAGATACCCAAAAACCAACACACTGGTGCACCAAAACTTTTGGAAGACAATTCTTCAGAATCTCAAGACACAGAACTAACCCAGCCACCAACACTAATAGTAGGGGACTTTATACCCTATTAAGGTCCCCTAGACAGATCAACAGGACCAAGGATAAACAGAGAGACATCTGAACTAAATGACCACACTACACCAATGGACCTCACAGGACTCTATAGATATTCCACCACAAACCTAGGGATAATACACTTTCTACTCAGCTTCACAAACATTCTCCAAAATCAGACCCCCATATACTGGGACACGCAAAAGAAAAACCAAAAAATAAAAAGATTGAATAATCTCATCATTCTATCAGACCACAGTGCGCAATAAAACTCAGGTATCAACCCCAGGATAAAACCCTACAACCATACAAAAAACACAATGGAGACTAAAACAACACCTGCCTCGATATGAATGGTAAGGAAGTAAAGAAAATAAAAAGAATAAACCATTCCTGAAGGAACTGATGACAATGATTAAAAAGAACACAGCAAAATCTTATGGGACCTTTTAAAAGCAGTCCTAAGAGGGAAAGTTTATACGCTCTAATGCCTACATTAAAAAAAAAAAACAGGAAAGAGCACAAGTGTGATGATTTAACACTGCAGCTAAAAAACTTGAGAGAACAACAACAAAAGAACCCTAATGGAGCAGGACAAGAAGAAATAACAAAATCAGAGCAAGATCAATGAAATAGAAACAAAGAAACATCAAAAAAAAAAAAAAAAATTCATGAATCCAAATTTTGGTTCTTTGAGAGGAATAAACAAGATAGACAGACCTCTAGCCAAGTAACCAAAAGAAAGAAGGAACAACTCCAAATCAAAGAATCTGTGATGAAAGGGGAAATCACTGACAGGACAATGAAAGCTCAGACAATCCTATGGGATACTTCAAAACTTATACTAGTTACTAAGTTTTAAAAAAACCCAGAAGAAAAGTATGGTGATATCTGATCCTGGGGAATCAACAAAGCTCACCAAGAAGAGATTGGACAGCCTAAATAGACCCATATAACACGGAAGAAATTGAAGATGTAATAAATAGCCTCCCCAGTCAAAAAAATGCCAGGCCCCAGATGGTTCACAGCAGAATTCTATAAAAATATTTCAAAAAGACTTCACAACCATTACTACTCAAGTTGTTAGAAGGATACAAAGGAGGGGAGTTCTCCAGATTTCCTTCTATGAACCAGCATCACCCTATACCCAAACCAGGTCAAAGATACAACCAAAAAGGAGAACTATAGAACCCATCTCCCTATGAACACAATGCCAAATTCTAAACAGGTATCTGGCAAATCCACTACCAGACCCACATCAAGAGATCATCCACCATGACCAAGTTGGATTCCTACCAGAGATGCAGGGATGGTTCAACAAACGGGAAAAAATCAATAAATAGTCAAAACATATAAATGGACTGAAAGGCAAAAAAACCACGCCACCATAATCTCAATTGATGGAGAAAAGCCTTTAACAAAATCCAGGATCCCTACGTGTTTTAAAGTCCTAGAGGGCGGGATTGGACATGGAGGGATCATTTCCTCATGTAATCAAAGCCCTATACATGGAAACCCACAGCCCAATATCATCCTAAATGGAAAAAAAAAAAAAAATAAAGGTAGGAACTCAGCAAGGAAGGCTGGCCCTGTCACCACTCCTTTAAAATAGTGCTTAGAAACACTTGCTAAGGCAATAAGGCAAGAAAAAGAAATTAAAAAAAGGAGTTTCTAATCGGAAAAAGAAGAGTCACTCTATCCCTTTTTGCTGATGATATGATTGCCTACCCCAGGATGTTATAAACTCCACCAGAAAACTCCTGGAACCAATTAAGATCTTCATTCAAGTGGCAGGATACAAAATTAAAAATCTAAATCTAGGGAAAAGCAGTAGCCTTTCTTTACACCAAAAACAACACATGAAGAAGGACTACACGGAAACTTCCCACTCACAATTAGCCTCAAAAACAAAAAAATCATATGAACAAAACCTAACCAAGGCACGGGATTCTCTAAACAAAAGAAATTTAACCCCTGGAAAAAGGAAATTGAGAGGAAGAATAAAACAAAACCTCCCATTGCTTCATGGATTGGGAAATATTATAGTAAAAATGGTCCATCCTACCGAAATTCTGTGACACGATTTAATGCAAATCCCAAATCAAAACCCCCAAGAGTTTCTTCACAGGTTGGAAAAAAAAATTCTCAATTTCTTTTGGAAAAACAAAAGACCCGAATAGTCAAAGCAACCTGAGCGAAAAAAGCCAATACACGGGGATATCGCTCTACCAGGAATAAAAACTATACTACAGGGCTATAGTCATACAAAACAGGCCTGTACTGGCACAAAAAACAGACCAATGACCAATGAATAAACCTGAAGATCCAAACCTGAGCACATATAATTTCAGCCACCTCATATTTGTGACAAAGGGGCCAAAGAAGACACAATGGAGGAAAAGACAGCATATTTCAGTAAGTGGTGTTGGCAAAACGGATCACCACCTGTAGAAGAAGACGAAATAAAAACTCCTACCTCTTGCCCTGACATAAAAATCTCCAAATGGACAAAAAAAAAACAAAAACCCCAAACTTGGAGAGTGATAGAAGAAGAAAAACTTGGGCAAGCAGCCCACAAGATCTAGCATAGGAAAGACTTCCTCAAATCAGACAGCTGCAGCTCACAGTTAGGGTAGACAATTGACAAATGGGACCTCATTTAACTCAAAGGCTTCTGTACATCAAAAGAAAACAATAAAGAGAAGGAGGAAAAAATCCATAGGTGGGAGGAAAACCTTCACGCAGATACATCTGACAAAGCATTGATTTCCAGAGTATATGAGCTACTCAAAAAAAAAAGAAGAAAGGAGAAAAACAAATGAATTCACTCAATAGATGCGAGCAGAACTTAATAGGGACTCACGGAGGAGGAATTATAGATGGGCTGTAAACATTCTTAAAAAAAACTGTTAACATCACTAATAATAATTAGGAAAAATGCACTGGCGTGGTTGGCACACACCTTTTATCCTAGCACTTGGGAGGTAGAGGCAGGCGGATCTTTGTGAGTTCAAGGCCAGCCTGGTCTACAAAGTGAGTTCCAGGACAGCTGGGGCTACAGGGGAGACCTGTCTCAGAACCAAAGACAAAAACAAAAATAGTTAGGGGAAATGCAAATATAAGGACCACTTAGAGATATCATCTCTTACTGATAAAATGGGCCAGGATCAAGAAGAAAACAAATGCTATCAAGTGGCTTGGAGAGGTGTGGCGTAAAGGGAACACTCATACCATTGCTGGTGGGAATGTAACTGTTACAGCCACTTTGGGAAAGCAGTGTGGCGAACACCTTAGAGACTCGAAAATGAGCTTGCCATTGACCCCACTTCTGGGTATCTACCTACATAGACTCATGCTTAATGCAAAGGGAACAGATTACATTGCACAGTGTTATATTTATTGCAGCCTTCTGTTCACATAGCAAAAGCGGTGGAAAACCAAACCCATGCCCCTCAAATAACGAGTGGATAGGAGAAAATATGTTGCTAATGTACACAATGTGAAGTTCTCATGCAGCAGTAAAGAAAGACAAGCATCATGAAACTTTGCAGATAAATGGATGGAGCTATTAAGGCTGTGATAGTTAAGAGAAGTAACACCAGTCCCAGAAAAACCAACTGTGATGTGGTATCCCCCCTCATATGGTGGATCTAGCACCCAAAACCAATTATTTAAATATTTCTGTTGGAAGAAGGAAATTGCATATTAAAGGATAAACCAACAAACAGAATAACTGCATCAGAAACTGACTGAAATAGTGACCGGGGGTGGGGCTGGGGGGGAACGGGGAGTGGACATGTAGGTCTTATTTCGATTTATGTATGATTTATTTAGACCCAATGGAGTCGAAACAAAGCTAGTGCACAATTTTGCCCAGACTCTAGGTCTAAGTATACAGGTGTTTTTGTAGGGCTTAGAATACAAACTAGTGAATAAATATTGATTAAACAACAGTGGTTATAAGTTTGGAATAAAAAATGGGATGCGACCTTGAGTGTCAATTAGGAACTATAAATTGGGTTTTGTACCTCCCACATTTGTTTCACCTACCAAGATGCTGTATACAAGCAAATTTTGTGGAGTATAAAGCAACATAAGCCAAAATTTTCTCTATAATATTTTTACTGTTCACGGTATCACAAAAAAACTAATGTCAGCATTCTCTTTCACCATAAGGATAGGATTTTTAACTTAAGACGAAACATTTAGTAAAGGTGAGTTAGCTTCCCCAATTAATCCTTCAGGAACACCAAAAGCAGCATGGGTGAATTTGAGTGAAACTGCACCTTGTATGAAAAATCCAGGACCTAGATAGGTATATTGTAATACTAATTAACTTCCTTTTTGAGACTCATGGAAAAAAAAAAAGGGGTAAAAAAAACGAAAAAAAAAAAAAAAAAAAAAGAGACATAAAAAAAGGGAACCATATTATGCAAAGACTTCAAAAACCTTTGCGCAATATCCAAATCTTAAAACTGAGGACTACGGGGACTAAACTACGAAAGATTGCATGTTGTCCAACAGGTAAAACTTGTCACCGAAATTAACTATGGCTCAAGAAGAAAGAGTACAGCACTTTGCATTATGTAGGAGTATGTACCAGGGAGCAAGTGCCAGCAAAACATGTTGGCCGCTTCTAACATTTAAAGGAAGGATCAGAAAAAGCCTGCAGACTGCTACAGGCATCAAACCCTCGGTGAGGACAGACTCCTACTTAGTAAAATCTAATGTAAACTAGTTATAATGAAGTACTTGTAAGACTTTATACCCTCTAGGTGCCAAAGTGTTTTAATTACGAGAGTAGACTTTCTTACCTTGCCCCACGCGCCATAGAAACCAAGGAGAGAACTATGATGTTGATGATGGGTTGTTTCTCTATTTGTAAATTGGCAGCCAACTGTTTATATAGTATCGTCTCTTATAAACCTGGTAAACCTGCCTCATGTCGTTAATTGACTAATAGACAATAGGGACTGTGGAAAAATGATTACGTTTCTCTATTCAGATACAAGATAGAAATATAAAGTCTCCTGTAAAACTATGCACTGTAAGGCAAAATTATTAAACAGTGAAGCAGATATCAGCAATGGATTATTCTACCCAAGAAGATGTTGGCCAGGGGATTCAATCCCTCCCCAAAGGTGGTAAAGGCCTTTTTTTTTTTCTTGCTTATAAACTGGGATACCTGCAAGAAGAGTGGCAATAAGGCCCTGCTGTCAAAGACCTGATGTAAGCATGGGAAAGATGCATTGAGACCACACTTGCAAGCATACAGTTGGTCTCTGGAATACCAGAGAGTGTTACCAAAGACCACTAAACCAATAAAGCAAATATAGGTCTCCTTGAGTCAAGCAAGACTCCTCCATCAGCACCAGCTACACCTCACCTGCTTGGAAATACTGTGTAGCAGTGGCAGCCATATGCCTGTATATCCCCAATCTGATTGGCTATTAGCTCTCTCCTTCAAGGAATAACCCATGGCTGATGCCACAAGCTTACATCCTCTAGTGATTAGGAGATGTTATAAGTCACAGTAAGACCCTGTCATATTTTACAGAAAAAACGTAATTCGTGGATTAACATACCATACAAACCTCTGTGTCTATACCAAAGTAACCTACCATAACAATTAGTACTGTTTAAATACCTATATATCTAATTGCTTGTGCTTCATAAGTAGGATTGAAAAATTATCCATGGACAAACTGCCAGCCCATGAAAGGAAACAGCCAGAATTGACCAGAGTCCAAGACAACAGCTCCAGAGAATGTAGACTGTTTTGCTTCTTGTCTACCTGTGCCCCTTTTCTAAGCCTAGGGAACAATCTGCGGAAGAGGGGGCATGATAGAATGTAAGGGCTGCGATTGAGGTGAATGATTAAACTACAGCAATATAGTCTGGACACTTATTTGATCAACTTGATTGAACATACAAGCTCCCCCAGATGGATGGTGGGACCCAAGGGCTGTGTGGGTTTGGGCACAACTACTTGCAAATTGGTTTTACATGGTTGATGCTTGTACTCATAAATGATTACTTATTGTTATAAAATGAAAAAAATAAAGAAGTAATTAAAAAAATAAAGCAAAAGAAAGGGCATAGAAAAGAAATCCATCATCCACAGAGGGAAGATCCAGCCTACTGAATGGGAGAGAAAGCTTCACTAGGGCATATCTGGTAGAACTAATGCCTAGAACAAAGAACTCAAAAAGCAAATACCAAAGCAACAGGCCATCCAGTCAATAAACGGGCTTATAAATAATAATGAAGAACGAATGGACATACGCAAAATTGTTCAACATCCTTAGTCATCAGGGAAATGCCAACAAATAAATAATGCCAATTAAATAAACATTGAGTTCCACCTCACTGCAGCCAGAATGGCTATCGTTAAGAAAACAACCAATAGGCTAGGGAGCTGACTCAGTAAGTGCTTGCTGTGCACACAGGAGTGCTGAGTTCCATCCCGCAGAACACGAAAAAAGCCAGGTTCAGGGCAGATGAGATGGCTCAGCAGGTAAATGTATTTGTCACCAAACCTAAAGGTCTGAGTTTCACCAACACACACACACACGCACACACACACACACACACACACACACACACAAAGTAAATAAATAAGTGCGTGTAAAACATCTGGGTGCAGCACAACCTGTAATCATAGCTTTAGGGTCATGGAGACGGGAGTTCCCCCAGGCTTGTTGGCCAGCCAGTCTAGCAGAATCAGTGAGCTCCAGGTTCAATGAGAGACTTTATCTTAAAAAAATAAGGCTGGAGAGATGGCTCAGTGGTTAACTACACCTTGAGGGCTATCTGACACTTCTGGCCTTCTTGGGCATCTGTGTACACATGCATACACAAACATAATTAAATATAAAAATAAGGATGGAGATTGAGAATGACACTCATGTTGTCTAGCCTCCATATATGAGCACATGCACATGCAGGCACACCTGCACACATGAGCATGTACACACACATAAATACGCACACACACACACACACACACACACACATGCGCGTGCGCGCACACACACACACGCCAAATGGTGTTGAGGATGGAGGGGAGAAATCCCCTTATAATTCTGTGGGAATGTAAAACAGTCTAGTCACAATGGAAATCAGTATGGAGTCTCCTCAAAACATTGTTTGTCCAGATGGCTCAGTGGGTAGGGGTGCTTTCTGCCAAAGCCTGATGAACTGAGTTCATTCTCCAGAACCTACACAAGTTGTACAAGTTGTCCTCTGACCTCCACACACAGGCCATGGCAGGTACACACACTCACACACACACACACACACACACACACATTTAAACAAAAAGAATCAAACAACAGAATGAACATATGATGCAGCTATACCCCTGGGTATATATCCAACTCAACAACTACAGGAATACTCGCACATTGATGTTTATTGCAGCACTTTTCACAATACTTATTGAATCAGCCTTGGTATCTTTCAACAGATAAATGGGTTAGGAAATGTGGTCTATATTCACACAATAGAATTTTACTCAGCCATGCAGAAGAATGAAGCTATATAATCTGCAAGAAAATAGATGAACTTTTGATTATGTGAAGGGAAATAAATCAGACTCAGAGAAACAAATATCATGTTTTCTCATTTGTTCCAAGAATAACATTTTTCTGATTACATATCAACACCATTTTATCTCCAGAATGATAATACTAATAACATTTGTAAGGCAATGAATAGATTCTTTCAAATGTGCCATTTAAAAAAATTTTTTTTTAATTATTTATCTTTGTATGTGTATGAATGTACTGTCTGCATGCAGGTCTGTGCACCCGTGTCGTGCAAGGCCGCGGAGGTCAGAAGAGGGTCTCGGATTCCCCTGGAACTGGAGTTCTCCAGGAATTGGAGTTACAGACGGTTCTTAGCCGCCATGTGGGTGCTGGGGATCGAACCCGGGTCCTCTGCAAGAGCGTCGGTGCTCTTAACCGCTAGGCTATCTCTCCAGTCCCCAAATGTGCCATTTTTATGTTGTGTGTTGCATGCATGTGTGTGCATGTGTATATGCAGGTTTATATATCTGTGTGTGTGTGTGTGTGTGTGTGTGTGTGTGTGTGTGTGTGTGTTCAGAGGCGAGCATCCTTGATTCCTGTCCACGGGTTATTTTTTATTTGTATTTCTTTTGTGTGTAGGAAGGTCTTGCCTGTATGTATGTGAATGCACCCATGTTGTCAATGGCTGTAAAGGCCAGAAGAAGGTGTTGGATATCCTGGAACTGGAGTTATTGAGAGTTGTTAGCCACCATGGGAGTGATGGGAATTGAACCCAGGTCCTCTGCAAGAGCAGTCAGGGCTCTTAACTGCTGAGCCATCTCTCCAGCCCTTCCACCTTACTTTTGAGGCAGGGTCTCTCATTAATTGGTCCAGAGCTTGCTGTTCTTGCTAGACTGGTTGGTCAGTGAGTCTCCGCCCATCTCCCCAGTGCTGGAGTTTTAGCTGTGGCCATCCTGGGGCTCTGAACCCAGGTCCTCATGTTTGTACTGTACACATTAAGTCAGCTCCATAGCCCCTTGAGTAAATTTTTTTTTTTTTTGAGACAGGGTCTCCCTGTAGCTCTGGCTGTCCTGGAACTCACTCTGTAGACCAGCTTGGCCTCGGACTCACAGAGATCAGCGTGCCTCTGCCTCTCAAGTGCTAGGATTAAAGGCGTGCGCCACCACGCCCGGCATTTATTTACTTCTGTATGTGTATCAATGTACTGTCTGCATGCAAGTTTGTGCACCCGTGTTGTGCAACGCCGCGGAGGTCAAAAGAGGGTGTCAGATTCCCCTGGAACTGGAGTTCTCTTGGAATTGGAGTCTCAGACGGTTCTCGGCCGCCATGTGGGTGCTGGGGATCGAACCGGGGTTCTCTGTAAGAGCGGTCGGTGCTCTTAACCGCTAGGCCATCTCTCCAGCCCCGAGTAAATTTTTTATATGGATTATAAATTCCATTATCTTCTTGGCTTATCAGAGTCCTCTGAGAGGCTTCTGTCTTGGCAATTTGGACAATACTATTTGACTGTATCTATCATTGGATCATAACAGAACAGAAACCTACTTTGAGTTCTACTCCCACCTACTGTTTATGTAGAGAAATTATTTTTTGTTCACCATGCTCTATTCCTAACAATTCAATTTTGGTTTTTCTCAGCACTCAAGAGCTTTGTATGGTTTGAGCTTCTCCAATAGTTTATGTCATTTCATTGTAACAACTCAGAATATACTGACAATTTTCTTTCCTGGGCAAAAAAAACAGTTTATGGCTTTATAAAATAGTAAACATTAAAAATATTTTATTACTTTATATGTATGAGTGTATTGGCTGCATGTGCCTGAATGCATCTGTGTCATGCAGTGCCACATAGGTCAGAAGAGACCTTCACATTCCCCTGGAACTGGAAGTAAGGAGGGTTCTTAGCTGCCATGTGGGTGCTGGGAATTGAACCTGGGTCCTCTACAAGAGCAGTCAGTGCTATTAAACACTGAACCATCTTTCCAGCTCCAGAATATTAAAACATTTTAAAAACTTAATGACAGGGCTGGAGAGATGGCTCAGTGGTTAAGAGCACTGACTGCTCTTGCAGAGGGCCTGGGTTCGATTCCCAGGACTCATGTGGCAGCTGAGAACTTTTTTTTATTTTTTTTTATTTTTGTATGTGTATGAGTGTACTGTCTGCATGTAGGTTTGTTCACCCGTGTTGTGCAATGCCGCGGAGGTCAGAAGAGGGTCTCTGATGCCCCTGGAACTGGAGTTCTCCTGGAATCGCAGTTACAGATGATTCTTAGAACTGTCTTTAAGCAGGGTGTAGTGTCGCACACCTTTAATCCTAGCACTCAGGAGGCAGAGGCAGGCAGATATCTGTGAGTTCAAGGCCAGCCTGGTCTACATAGAGAGTTCCAGGTCAGCTGGGACTACAGGGAGACCCTGTCTAAAAAAAAAAAATAGATAAAACATTTGGGACTGGAGAGATTGCTCAGCGGTTAAGAGCACTGACTGCTCTTGCAGAGGATCCAGATTCGATTCCCAGCACCCACATGGTGGCTAAGAACCACCTTTAACTCCAGTTCCAGGGGAATCCGATGCCCTCTTCTGACCTCTGTGGCATTGTACAACATGGGGTTCACCAACCTACATACAGACAGTACACTCATACACATAAAAAATAATAAATAAAAAAATTTTAAGTGTAACATTTCCTTAAAAAAAAAAAAGCGGGGCGTGGTGGCGCATGCCTTTAATCCTAGCACTTGGGAGGCAAAGGCAGGTGGATCTTTGTGAGTTCAAGGCCAGCCTGGTCTACAGAGTGAGTTCCAGGACAGCCTGGTCTACAGAGTGAGTTCCAGGACAGCTGGGGCTACAGGGAGACCCTGTCTCAAAAAGACCAAAAAA
>VZQC01006589.1:8938453-8995359 GCA_009823505.1 Rhizomys pruinosus
TCATCATTCATGCAAACAGAGGGCTCTCAGTAGGCCCCTCAATTCATCTTTTAGTTTGCAAAAGTTATCTAGTGGTCTCTATTGCCTGCATGGTGAAGCTGAACCCTAGGTCTGCTCTTAGCCTGCAGGGTGAAGCTGAACCCTAAGTCTGCTCCTAGCCTGCGGGTGAAGCTGAACCCTATGGTCTGCTCCTAACCTGCATAGTGAAGCTGAACCCTAGGTCTGCCCCTAGCCTGCATGGTGAAGCTGAACCCTAGGTCTGCTCCTAGCCTGCAGAGTGAAGCTGAACCCTAGGTCTGCTCCTAACCTGCATAGTGAAGCTGAACCCTAGGTCTGCTCCTAGCCTGCATGGTGAAGCTGAACCCTAGGTCTGCTCCTAACAAGCATGATGAAGCTGAACCCTAGGTCTGGTCCTAACCTGCATGGTGAGGGCTGAACTGCTCTGGTCCTAACCTATTCTCCTATCCATTTTTCTTGCCATTTATATGATTTGTAATTTCTTACAGATTTGTGGGACCTCTGGGTACCATCATCATAAAATGTAAAGATCTTCGAATTATTCAGTTGGATATTCCTGGAATGGAGGAATGTTTAAATATAGCCAGTTCCATTGAGGTAAGTATTTTTCAGGCAGAAATCTGATGGGGGATAAAACCCATGTTCTGCTTCAGTGCAGCCGTTATGTTTCCTCATCAGGTGTTTGATCTTGTTCTTGGACTCAGGTACTGAAGTAGGCAAAGCCCCACCCTGGTTCATTGTCCTGGGAGTGTAATGGGACATTTTGTACTTATTGAAGTTTTAGTGTTAATTTCTATGAGTAACCCTAATTCCATTAATTGCTTAGAAGTCCATGGAAAAGCACCTCAATTAGTTACTGGATGCAATTTTCATGAGTTCGTATTCCTGTTTCACTTGAGTATATATGAGTTCTTGTTTGGTAAAGAACACTGGAGTTCATGTTTAGTGTACAAGTGTTGATCCTTTCTTCTGTGTGAAAGATAGTTAGTGAGCATTTTTCTGATTCAGTGGGCTTCTTGAAATAACATCCTGTGTGGAATTAAATTTTTGTGCTACATTTATTTATTGTGTGGATGTAGGTATGTATATATCTGTTGACGAGTGTGTTCTACCATGTGCATCTTGGAAATTGAACTCGGTTCCTCAGATTTAGTGGCAAGTACCTTTAGCCACTGAGCCATCTTGTTGGCCCCTATGTGGAATTTTAAAGCAATGAAACAAATGCAGTTAGAAATTATTTGGAATGCGTTATTATGGGTATGTATGGGGCTGTGGAGGCTCCAATTTGCTGTATTTTTCCTGTTTTCTCTGAGGACTTCCCCAGATGCTGAATATCACAAGAGAGTGTTTACTTAATTCTCTTCTGGATAGCATCAAGAGTGAGTTCTTTTCTTGCATGTAATATATTCTTTTGGCATAGATACAACCCTGGAAATTTGAACAGGGTTTAAATCTAACTAATCTTAGTAATGTGCTTGATCTTACTAATGTGATTATTGTGATAGTGCAGTTTCAGTCTTCATTTTTCTATTTGTTAGGTTGTGACCTCTGGATAAAGTGCTTAGCTTGTCTGACAATTAGCTTCCTACTTCTTATAAAATGAAAAAAATAAATAAATAAAATGAAGATAAGATTCCCTGCCTTTTTAGGACTTTTGTAAGGTTACATTCCTGGTCATATATATCGGTATGACACTTGCTATGTAGTGGCTGCCTTTGAGAGTCTTCTGTCATGTAGTGCAGTTTATGCTGAGACTTTGTGGTAGAAATAGCCACGTGACATAAAATTTACTGTGGTAACTATTTGTAAGCTTATGATTTGTCTTTATCTAATACGTATTTTCACATTACTATGAAAAGACTAAAAAGCAAATATTATCGCCAAGGGTTCTTTTAGTTTTTAGTATATCTCATTTTATGTGTTCACTTAAGATTACTTTGCTTTTTAGTTACATAATCAGTATTGAACATTGGTTCTGGTCACACATGAACAAAACTTTACTATTCCAGGAGAACTCCAGTTCCAGGGGAGTCTGACACCTTCTTCTGACCTCCGCGGCATTGCACGTCACGGGTGCACAGACTTGCATGCAGACAATTCATTCATACACATATGGAAATAAATAAAATTAAAAAAAAAATTAAAAAAAAAAANTGAAGGCACAGTGAACATACATGGTGTGTAGTGGACTTGGTGACCTGGCTGCTGCCTTTCCCTAGTATTGAGTGTTGAAGGCACAGTGAACATACATGGTGTGTAGTGGACTTGGTGACCTGGCTGCTGCCTTTCCCTAGCATTGAGTGTTGAAGGCACAGTGAACATACATGGTGTGTAGTGGACTTGGTGACCTGGCTGCTGCCTTTCCCTAGTATTGAGTGTTGAAGGCACAGTGAACATACATGGTGTGTAGTGGACTTGGTGACCTGGCTGCTGCCTTTCCCTAGCATTGAGTGTTGAAGGCACAGTGAACATACATGGTGTGTAGTGGACTTGGTGACCTGGCTGCTGCCTTTCCCTAGTATTGAGTGTTGAAGGCACAGTGAACATACATGGTGTGTAGTGGACTTGGTGACCTGGCTGCTGCCTTTCCCTAGCATTGAGTGTTGAAGGCACAGTGAACATACATGGTGTGTAGTGGACTTGGTGACCTGGCTGCTGCCTTTCCCTAGTATTGAGTGTTGAAGGCACAGTGAACATACATGGTGTGTAGTGGACTTGGTGACCTGGCTGCTGCCTTTCCCTAGCATTGAGTGTTGAAGGCACAGTGAACATACATGGTGTGTAGTGGACTTGGTGACCTGGCTGCTGCCTTTCCCTAGTATTGAGTGTTGAAGGCACAGTGAACATACATGGTGTGTAGTGGACTTGGTGACCTGGCTGCTGCCTTTCCCTAGCATTGAGTGTTGAAGGCACAGTGAACATACATGGTGTGTAGTGGACTTGGTGACCTGGCTGCTGCCTTTCCCTAGTATTGAGTGTTGAAGGCACAGTGAACATACATGGTGTGTAGTGGACTTGGTGACCTGGCTGCTGCCTTTCCCTAGCATTGAGTGTTGAAGGCACAGTGAACATACATGGTGTGTAGTGGACTTGGTGACCTGGCTGCTGCCTTTCCCTAGTATTGAGTGTTGAAGGCACAGTGAACATACATGGTGTGTAGTGGACTTGGTGACCTGGCTGCTGCCTTTCCCTAGCATTGAGTGTTGAAGGCACAGTGAACATACATGGTGTGTAGTGGACTTGGTGACCTGGCTGCTGCCTTTCCCTAGTATTGAGTGTTGAAGGCACAGTGAACATACATGGTGTGTAGTGGACTTGGTGACCTGGCTGCTGCCTTTCCCTAGCATTGAGTGTTGAAGGCACAGTGAACATACATGGTGTGTAGTGGACTTGGTGACCTGGCTGCTGCCTTTCCCTAGTATTGAGTGTTGAAGGCACAGTGAACATACATGGTGTGTAGTGGACTTGGTGACCTGGCTGCTGCCTTTCCCTAGCATTGAGTGTTGAAGGCACAGTGAACATACATGGTGTGTAGTGGACTTGGTGACCTGGCTGCTGCCTTTCCCTAGTATTGAGTGTTGAAGGCACAGTGAACATACATGGTGTGTAGTGGACTTGGTGACCTGGCTGCTGCCTTTCCCTAGCATTGAGTGTTGAAGGCACAGTGAACATACATGGTGTGTAGTGGACTTGGTGACCTGGCTGCTGCCTTTCCCTAGTATTGAGTGTTGAAGGCACAGTGAACATACATGGTGTGTAGTGGACTTGGTGACCTGGCTGCTGCCTTTCCCTAGCATTGAGTGTTGAAGGCACAGTGAACATACATGGTGTGTAGTGGACTTGGTGACCTGGCTGCTGCCTTTCCCTAGTATTGAGTGTTGAAGGCACAGTGAACATACATGGTGTGTAGTGGACTTGGTGACCTGGCTGCTGCCTTTCCCTAGCATTGAGTGTTGAAGGCACAGTGAACATACATGGTGTGTAGTGGACTTGGTGACCTGGCTGCTGCCTTTCCCTAGTATTGAGTGTTGAAGGCACAGTGAACATACATGGTGTGTAGTGGACTTGGTGACCTGGCTGCTGCCTTTCCCTAGCATTGAGTGTTGAAGGCACAGTGAACATACATGGTGTGTAGTGGACTTGGTGACCTGGCTGCTGCCTTTCCCTAGTATTGAGTGTTGAAGGCACAGTGAACATACATGGTGTGTAGTGGACTTGGTGACCTGGCTGCTGCCTTTCCCTAGCATTGAGTGTTGAAGGCACAGTGAACATACATGGTGTGTAGTGGACTTGGTGACCTGGCTGCTGCCTTTCCCTAGTATTGAGTGTTGAAGGCACAGTGAACATACATGGTGTGTAGTGGACTTGGTGACCTGGCTGCTGCCTTTCCCTAGCATTGAGTGTTGAAGGCACAGTGAACATACATGGTGTGTAGTGGACTTGGTGACCTGGCTGCTGCCTTTCCCTAGTATTGAGTGTTGAAGGCACAGTGAACATACATGGTGTGTAGTGGACTTGGTGACCTGGCTGCTGCCTTTCCCTAGCATTGAGTGTTGAAGGCACAGTGAACATACATGGTGTGTAGTGGACTTGGTGACCTGGCTGCTGCCTTTCCCTAGTATTGAGTGTTGAAGGCACAGTGAACATACATGGTGTGTAGTGGACTTGGTGACCTGGCTGCTGCCTTTCCCTAGTATTGAGAGTTGAAGGCACAGTGAACATCCTTGGTGTGTAGTGGACTTGGTGGCCTGGCTTCTGCTTTTCCTGGCATTCCTGCATCCCCCTTCCCAGTGTACATCTTAATTTAGGAATAATGCATAGTGACACATAGGGCATAGTCACTGTTCTTTGTCATGGAGAATCTGTACAGGAAAACATATTTTACTTCTGTTAGTAGAATCCCATTCAAAGAGTAACTGTCAAGTGCTCAGTTTTCAAATTGTAGCAAGAAGTCTGATGAAGGCTTTTCCTGTAGAGTGTCAGCTGCTTTTTGGAATTGAAGTGTTTTCAGTTCTCCCAGCATTAATGTCTTTAAAGGAGAAGACCCATGGTTAGCGACGTAAAGTATAATCTAACACTCGGAAACGGGAGCGCTCAGGGCTTGTCGAGGGCCCTGACTTGGACTTAGCACAGCAGCTTCCCCTAGGCGAGCTGCGCACTGGCCTTTTCACTTTGTTGATGTAGTTGGCAGCCAATGACAGAACAGAAGCATCGAGAACAAACGTCGACCCAAGTAGGTGCGTGCTTCTCTGTGCCTCTTGCTTTTTGAGTTTTGTGAGGGAAAGCTTCATGATTTGTTTGTTTTTAAGTCAGGGTCTCACTTTGTAGCTCTGGGTAGCCTGGAATGTGCTATGTAGCCCTGGCTGGACTGGAACTCATAGAGATCTGCCTTCCTCTGCCGAGTGCTGGGGTTAAAGGCATGTGCCACCATGCTGGGCAGCTTCATGATTTATGGACAAATAAAAAATAATTTTGGATGGGGAAGTTTGTGTTAATCTGTTGAAATAGGGCCAAGTGTGGTGTAATCCCAGCACTTGAGAGACAGAGCCAAGAGAAGGTTCAGGGCCAACCTAGGGCTACAGGTTGGTTCAAGGCTAGGCTAGGCTCTGTGAGACCCTGCCTCAAAAACCAAACCAAACCAAACTGTTGATTATCCATGTCTAGTACTGAAGAAGTCATGGGCTGCCCCCACACTGACCTAGAGGGTGTAGCTGCCCCAGGGCCGAGTATCTGATGGTGATTGTCACCCCAGGAGCAGGCTATCGGGCCTCCTTCTGGCTGAGTGTGGCTACATCACTGCAGTTTGAATTATACTGATTGGTTAGGTGCCCTTTCTTTCCAGCCCTAGAAATGCTTTTTCCATCGCCCCTGTCAGGAGGATGTGTCTGCCAGGGAGGGAGGAGTTTCTCTCTGTCTATCCCTCTAACCAATTTTTCCTGGTTTGTCACTCAAAAGTCAGATGGCCAGATAAATGCAGAATTATCACCCTGACTTGAGCACGGTTGTGGTAGTATGAAGGTGGCCTGGAACTCTGCAGATAGATCAGGCTGGCCTCCATCTCACAGAGATCCGCCTGCTCCTGCCTCCTGGGTGCTGGGATTAAAAGTGTGTGCCACCACACCTGGCTTGATCATTCTTTTTCACAGTGACTGAAAGGACTGATTATGTATAAATTGCAGTTTTTCTATAGCTACTGAATTTTCAGCTAAGACTCTTCTAACTCCAAAACTTGTTTCTTGATGCTCAGACATCTTGGACCTTTTTATTGAACTTTGTTAAGTTGCGTCAGTAAGGGCTTTTTTCTTTTTCTTTTGAGAATAGGCATTTTGTTGTTTCTTCCAGGCAGCATGTGTTGAGTGTAGGCTATATGTAAGTTATGTGTTATGTGTCAGATACCTTGTTAGCGTAGTTTCAGTCTGACTGTAACTACCTGTAGAGATAAATAACAAACCTTTGCCTTTCTGCCCTCTAGGCGTTGTCTACTCTGGACTCGGTCACCCTCATGTACCCGTTTTTCTACCGGCCCATGTTTGAGGTCATAGAAGATGGCTGGCATTCCTTCCTTCCTGAACAAGAGTTTAAGCTCTGCTCATCGGCTGTAAGTTAACATTTGACTTCGTCTGTAGGTATGAGCAGTCACCTAGTGCCTTATTTTTCTTATGAAGAGGATCATTTCCCCTTGGTATTATCTGTGCCTGTATCTCAGGTATGTTCAAAGAGGACATGAGGTCTGAAAAGAGCCAAATGTTTAAAGTAGCTGGAAAGAGACCTGTGTTACACCCGTTACTCTTGTTGTTGGCTCTCTCTGACCTTGTGGGACTCGGTTTCCTTGTCTCTGCTATGAAGACATTGGCTGACGTGTACTCTCCAGGGTTCCTGTGTTTTTACCTGCTGTTACTGTAGGATGCCCTGGAGGTTATGGTAGCTGTCTTGCTGAGATGCAGTCACTTAACCATGTTAGATGTTAAATAGGCCAAAAAATCACTATTAGGGGCTGGAGAGATGGCTTAGCAGTTAGGAACAGACCTGAGTTCAGTTCCCAGCACCCATTTCAGGTGGTTCCCAGACACCTGACTCTAGCTCCAGAGGGTCCAATGCCCTCTATGACCTCTGCAGGTACACCCCCCACACACACAAAATAAATAAATATATTTTTTAAAGGATTGAAGGGCTTTTAAATACTTTTTGAAAAATAAATATTAACAAAAAAGTTCACTGGATGGGCTTAATAACTAAGATGGATAATCAAGGACCGGCTTTGTGAACTTGAAGACAGAGCAGTAGAAATATGTTCATTAGGAAAGAGGAAGGAGGGCGACGAGTTCAGAGCCAGAAACAGAATCAGTGACTAACTCCCGAAAAGTCCTCTGACTCCTGCGAATGCACACACACAGAAAAATAAAATTTGTAAAAAAATTTAAAGGAGAGCCAGGCGTGGTGGCACATGCCTTTAATCCTAGCATTCGGGAGGCAGAATCAGGTGGATCTTTGTGAGTTCAAGGCCAGCCTGGTCTACAGAGTGAGTTCCAGAACAGCTGGGGCTACAGGGAGACCTTGTCTCGAAAAAGACCAAAAATAAATAAATAAAAGAGAAAAAGTAATTGAAAATTTTATATAAGTTGATCTTGTAAATTAAAAAAATAGTTTCTGTTAAATTTAACATTTTAACTTTAATTTCTATTAGTGTAACCCAGGGTTGATATTTTAGACTAACTTTGATTTATAGGCACATATTAAAATTTACATACATATTTTGATTATTTTTAACTTAAAAAGCTTTTACAAATGGTTTTTGGAGATGAAAGCTATTGTTTGATAGTTTTGTATTCTGTCCTTCTAGCTCTTAGAGCACTGTCATAGGAATTATTTCATCCATTCAATTGTAGCTTTTCTTAGTAGTCAGTCTTTATTTCTTTTTTGTTTTTGTTTTAATTAGCTTTTTATTTTATGTATATGAGCACTTTGCCAGCATATATGCAAGGACACCATGTCATGCAATGCCCAAGGATCCAGAAGAGGGCGTCCGATTCCCTGTTAGTTGACACATGGGGTAGCTGCTGGGAACCAAACTCAGGTTGTCTGGAAGAGCAGCCATTGCTTCCCCTTGCTGAGCCATCTCTCCATTCCGGTCCTTAATGTTTTAATAATGCTGCTATAGATCTTACTACATTTTCCTCCTTTTCTTAATAGTGCAAGGAGCAAAGGGCTTGCTGTGGGCAGTGTCTCTGTCTCAGTTCAGCATTCTGGAATATTGTAATCTGTTGGTGCTCTGTTGTGTGGACCATTAACTGAATGGTTCCCAGGAAGGATGAACGGGCTGATGCTAGTTATATTTAACTAAAGAGAGAGAACTGTCTTGAGATCGTTGTTAGGAAGCCTTATGAAATGAGGAATAGAAGCTGTGTTGTCTGAATCATGGCGAAAACTGATAGAGGAACTTCAGAGTCAGCAGGTAATGCTCAGCAGGAGGAGCTTTCTAGGAACATTGACAAGCCAGCCAGCAGTGCTGAAAGCTGGCCTGGAGAGTGGAGCTTTTTTCCTCTATGAGACGTCAGTATAGGCCAGGCGTCCTACCAAGTTCATCTCTGGAAATCCATCTCTAAGGTGCTGTCAGCCGTCTTAGATTATTTTGTGACATTGAGATGCTTGCTTAGCTTTGAAGTGTTTTGTGTTTTTCAGACCAGTGAATGGCGATTAAGCTATGTCAATAAGGAATTTGCCGTCTGTCCTTCCTACCCACAAGCTGTCATCGTGCCCAAGTCCATCGATGATGAAGCCCTTCGGAAGGTTGCGACATTTCGACATGGAGGCCGCTTCCCTGTGCTGAGCTACTATCACCAAAAGAATGGCATGGTGCGAGTGCAGTAGGAGTGGGGGCGGATGGGGAGGGACTTTTTCTGGAATCTCCCTTTTTCTGTGAACCTTTTGGCAGAAATCGTGGGCCAGATTGTTCTCCCTAGTACTTCCCTTGGGTAACTCCGGGGAATCAGGAGTGGCACAGTGTCCTGCCGAGGACAGATTGTTCCCCTAGTGCCGCAGCTCAGCTTGGAAAGCCAAGTCTCCAAAACAAGGTACAGAGGAAAGTGCTTGCTTAAGATGGGAAAGTCAGGCATTTCTCTGCAAGGGCTGGGCCTAGATGTCTGATTTTAATTATTCTCACCAAGTTTCTTTGTGGAAGGTGAGTTGAGCAGACACTTTTCATCTCCAGACAGAGGACTGTCATTTCCTGTAGGAGACAGGAAAGTTGGGAATTGAGTGGTTGGGAGTTTGTGCATGTGAGCTTACCACATACTTTCTAAATTAAGTTCTCTCTCATTTTTCAATAAACTCTGCTTCTCAGTTTCCATCCAACAATGATCTGGTAGACACTTACAGTTGTCTCCCCTTTTCCTTTTCCCTTCCCCTGTTCACCATGGAGAAGTGGACTAGTGTGATGTGAAGGCTGGCTGTTTGTTAGCAGGCTACCTGTCCTGCTTGCCTAGCACAGTTACTTCAGGTTTGATTAGAAGGTTTTTTAGGGGCTGGAGAGATGGCCTAGTGGTTAAGAGCGCCGACTGCTCTTGCAGAGGACCCGGGTTTGATCTCCAGCACCCACATGGCAGCTGAAAACCGTCTTTGACTCCAGTTCCAGGGGAATCTGAGACCCTCTTCTGATATCCGAGGCATTTGCACAACACGGGTGCACAAACCTACATGCAGGCAGTACATTCATATACATAAAAAATAAATAAATAAAATTAATATATATTTTAAAAAAAGATTTTTTAAAAAGTTATACACTTAAAAAGTTTTTTCGTGTGTGTGTGTATATTTCATATACCATTTCTCAGTCCAATTTAGACACATTCCCCTTTCCATGCCCCTCCACCCCACCCCAGTTCATGCATTCTGCCATACATGTGTTGTATCTTTTTCCCAGTCTTTTTAAAGTTTTTCTTTGCAGAGGTTTATAGTTTGGGGCAGAAGTTAACTGTTTAGTCAGTTCTTTGAACCAGTCTTTACGTTGTTGTTGTTCCCTCCCATTTGTGTTGCTCTAAAATATGCCTACAAAAATGTCACATAAATACCAAAATTATGACCTCTGAAAATAAACTGTATGTTAATTCCAAAATATGTTTAGGAATTCACATTTTTTTCCCTTTAATTTTATGTTACTCTAAAATATGAATACATACTCTCCACCCATATACCGCAAGTACAAAGTCTAAAAATAAGTGGTAAGTTAATTCTAGAGCCCGTTAAGGGATTCAAATTATAACAGCACAGTTGCTTTCAGATAAAAAGAAATATAGCATTAACATTGCTCAGCTTGCCTTTCAACTAGGGATTTGGTGCTAGCATCCACAAATGAGGGATACCATTCATCATTTGTTTTTCTGGGACTGCTACTTCACTTAGCATACTAGCTTCGAGTTCCATCCATTTACCTGTGAAGTTCATGATGTCTTCTTTCTTTACTGCTCCATAGAACTCCATTGTGTAAATATACCACATTTTCATTATCAGTTGAGGGGCATTTAGGTTGGTTCCAGCTCTTTGCTATTGTGAAGAGAGTTGCAATAAGCATAGATATGCATGTATCTTTGTGGTAGGATGAGACTTGTGGTTATATACCCAGGAGTGGTATGACTGGGTCAGGTAGTAGGCTCATTTTGAGTCTTTTAAGGGTTCTCCACACTGTTTTCCATTATGGTTGTACAAGTTTACACTCCACCACAGTGGATGAGTGTTCCCCTTTCTCCACAACCTCTCCAGCATGTTTCTTTTGTTTTCTTGATCTTAGGCAGTCTTATTGGAATGAGATGATACCTTAAAGTGGTTTTAATTTGCATTTCCTTAATTATTAATGCTGTTGAACACTTTTTAAGATGTTTCTCAGCCATCTCTGTTTCCCCGCTAGTCAAGTCTCTGTTCAGCTCTTTATCTCTTGAGTGGGTCATTTGTTTTCTTGCTCCTTTTTTTTGAGTAGTCTATATATTCTAGATGTTAATGCTCTGTCAGATGTATCACTGATGAAGATTTCCTCCCACTCTGTGGGTTTTCTCTTCACTTCATTGATTGTTTCTTTCGCTGTATAGAAGCTTTTGAGCTTGATGAGGTCCCACTTGTCAGCTGTTGACCTTATTCCCTGTAAGGCTGCTGTTTGATTTAGAAAGTCTTTTCTGCCCTATGTCTTGTAGGTTGTTTCCAACATTTTCTTCTATCACCTTCAGAGTTTTGGGTTTCACGTTGAGATCTTTGATCCATTTGGAGTTGATTTTTTAACAGGGTGAGAGGTAGGGGTTTAATTTTGTTCTTCTACACATGGTGATCCAGTTTTACCAGCACCATTTGCTGAAGATGCTGTCTTTCCTCCATTGAGTCTTTTTGGCCCCTTTTTCAAATATGAGGTGGCTGAAATTGTATGTGCTCAAGTTTGGATCTTCAGTTTTGTTCCATTGGTCTAGAGGTCTGTTTTTGTGCCAGTACCTGGCTGTCTTTATGACTTTATTTTATGTGTGTGTTTTGTCATGTTTCGAAGTGCCCTTGGAGGCCAGAAGAGTGCAGTTAATCCCACAGAACTGGATTAGGGATGGTCATTAGCCATCATTTAGGGTGCTGGGAACTAAATCTGGGTCATCTGCAAGAGCAACAAGTGCTCTTAACTGCTGAGTCATCTCTCGAGCCCTTTATTATTTTAAGTTCATGCGTGTGAGTGTTTTGCCTGTGACCTAGTTCACACATGTGAGTGTCTTGCCTATGTCCTAGTTTGCTTTCTGTGGCTGTGATAACAACAGCGACCAAAAGCAGCGTGGGGAGGAGACAGGCTATTCGGTTTACAGCTCACAGTCCATCATCAAGGGAAGCCAAGGCAGGAACTGAAGATAGGAGACTGTACTAAAGTACAGATCACAAAGGAACACTGCTAACTGGCTTGCTCCTCTAGCCAGTGCTCAGCCTGCTTTTTGGGGGGGGCGTTGTTTTTGAGATGGGGTCTCCCTGTAGCCCCAGCTAGCCTGGAACTAGCCCTGTAGACCAGGCTGGCCTTGAACTCAAAGAGATCCATCTGCTTCTGCCTCTGAGTGCTGGGTTTAAAGGTGTGCACCAACACACCTGACTTAAAGATGCTTCTTAGCCACCATGTAGGTGGTGGGAATCAAACTCGGGTCCTCTGCAAGAGCAATCTGCGCTCTTAACTGCTGAGTCATCTCTGCAGCCCCTCAGCCTACTTTCTTTTTTTAAAATTTTAAAATTTTATTTATTTATTTATTTATTTATTTATTTATTTATTAATTATTATTTATATTATTTATGTGTGTGAGTGTACTTGTCTGCATGTAGGTTGGTGCATTTTTATCCCCTGGAACTGGAGTTCTCCTGATGGAAGTTTCGACGGTTCTCAAGCTCCATGTGGGTGTCTGGGGATCGAACCCAGATCCTCTGCAAGACAGTCAGCACTCTTAACCACTAGGCCATCTCTCCAGCCCCTCAGCCTACTTTCTTATACAACCTAGGACTACCTATCCCAGTGTGGGACCACTCACAGTGGGCTGAGCCCTTCTACATCATTCGACAATCAAGAGAATGCCTCATAGAGATGCCTGCAGACCCATCTGATGGAAAATGCCCCAGTCTAGGTTCCATCTTCCCATGTATGGGAAGTTGATAACTGAAGCTCTCCAACATGACCTGCAAGTATGCAAGTGCACCTTGTGGCTGCAGTGCCTCTGGAGGCCAGAAGAGGGCATTAATCCCCTTGGAACTGGAGTCACTGGCAGTTGTGAACCATCATGTGGGTGCTTGGAACCAAACCTGGGTCCTTTGCAAGACAGCAAGTGCTCTTAGCCACCAAGCCATCTTGTCTAACCCTTACAAAGAATTTTATTTTATTTATTTATTTATTATTTATTTGTTTGTTTGTTTATTTATTTATTTATTTATTTTTGGTCTTTTTGAGACAGGGTCTCCCTGTAGCCCCAGCTGTCCTGGAACTCACTCTGTAGACCAGGCTGGCCTTGAACTCACAAAGATCCGCCTGCCTCTGCCTCCCAAGTGCTAGGATTAAAGGCGTGCGCCACCACGCCCAGCTACAAAGAATTTTAACAACTAACACTAAGTATAGTGTTATATCTCCTGGTGGTATCAATATAAAATCATTGCTGTATTGTATAATAATGTAAGAAAAGTTTTTATTATTAGCCAAATATTGGTGGCCATTGCCTAGGAACAGATTCAAGTTACCCCAAACAACATGTACCACTGGAAGAGGCCTCATGAACTTTTACAGTCATAAGTAACAAGCCCATTAGAAGAGGCTGTTCACCTCAGCAGAGGGAGACAGGAAAGGGCTGGGACAAGGGCACCCCATGACACATCCCCCACTGCCATAGACAAGGGCACCCCCAAGACATCTCCAGTGCCAGGGACAAGGGCACCTCCAAGACACATCCACAGTGCCAGGGACAAGGGTACCTCCAAGACACATCCCCAGTGCCAGGGACAAGGGCACCCCCAAGACATATCCCCAGTGCCAGGGACAAGGGCACCTCCAAGACATCCCCAGTGCCAGGGACAAGGGTACCCCCAAGACACATCCCCAGTGCCAGGGACAAGGGTATCCCCAGTGCCAGGGACAAGGGCACCCCCAAGACATCCCCAGTGGCCTGCTTATTCCAGCTAGGCCTCTCCTCTGAGTTTCCACTGCCTTCCACAACATGACCACCTTCTGGCACCCAGCCTGTAATATCCAAGTCAGTATGAGATAGCTTTTAAAACCTAAAGATAGCCAAGGAGATTGTTGTCTGCCAGTCTGCAGCATCCCAACTCTTTACAGCCACAATGCCCCAGTCTGTTCACACAGCCTGCAGAGCGGTAACAGTGTAACAATGGATTCTTGAAACAGTAACAAACTCTTTACCACTAAAGAGATTGGTTTAATAGATACACATTTCTTGAGGAAAACTTAGAAATATGTAGTTGGTAGTCTTTAGTGACAAACCATCTGGGTACATGGAAGAGATACTAGAGACGGCTGCTTGGTGATTCCCATAGCAAGGATGCTTGCTTGTTTTTGAGACAGGGTCTCACTGTATAGTCTTGGCTGGCCCAGAACTTGCTGTGTAAACCAGGCTGGCCTTGAACTCACACAGATCTGCCTGCCTCTGCTGGGATTAAAGGCCTGCTCCACTAAGCCTGGCCTATAAACTTTTTTCATTTCTCTTTGTGATTCTTGCTTAAGCCTGCCAACCCTGTGTATATGGACTTGATATTTACTGTTTCCTTCAAGACTTGATAATGTTAGTTTATCAAATAAACTGATAGATACATAAAGGAAAGAGAATATATGGTCTTTATCTTGTATGTAATAGTGGGCATGATGCTAAGAGCTGTGAGGTAGCCAGACCTCATAAAGAGTTCAACAGAGAGAGGCAAGGGCTTCTGGGAAAGAGGTAGTGCAGACCACAGAGGGGTGGTTTAGAGAGATGTCTACAATAGGTCAGGCTGGCTTACTCTATAGATGAAACCAGGTGGGTGTAGGTGGGTAACAACCACCTTTGGTCATCTGTGCTGGGTGCCAGACCCCCAGTCTCTTTCTGTAGGCTGGAAAGCAGGGGGACACTGGATAGAAAGTCTCTGCCTGCCTCCTCTGCTATAACACAGACAGGTGGGTGCTACATCTTTTGGAAGGGCAGCTTTTCAAAGCCATTCCTGGGTCTTAGAGGTTGCAGTTGTTTGGGGAAGGACATTTTATTCTACAAAGTCACAGTTTCTTGGCTGATAGACCAAACTGTCTTCATTATAGGGCTACATCTACTGGGTTTATGTACTGAGTGAATTGCAATGTTTGATCATAAAAAGCTGAAAAAAATCTAAAGTGTAAAAACATTTTGAGATAGCAGGGAGAAAAATTGTATTAAAATAGCCCGAGTGTGTGGCACATGCCTTTAATCCCAGCACTTGGGAGGCAGAGGCAGGTGGATCTCTGAGTTCAAGGGCAGCCTGGTCTACAGAGCAAGTTCCAGGCCAGCTGGGGCTATAGGGAGACTCTGTCTCAAAAAGACCAAAAGAAAAAAAAAAATTGAAGTGCAAGGCTTATTTTGTTTTACAGCTATTGACCATTGTTAATTCATGCAGAGTTTCCTGTGTGATGTTTTCATCATAATCCCTGGGCAAAGTGCCATGTGATTGCTTTTGAGAGAATCCTAATGCAGCATTGTCTCAGGTTTGCAGAGACTTTGCAAGCAGCTGCTGTTGACTTGTTGCGTGTGTGCTTACAGGTAATCATGCGCAGTGGTCAGCCTCTAACTGGCACAAATGGGCGAAGGTGCAAAGAAGATGAGAAGCTGATAAATGCTACCCTCAGGGCCGGAAAGCGTGGCTACCTCATTGACACCCGATCTCTAAATGTGGCTCAGCAAGCAAGAGCCAAAGGAGGTGGCTTTGAACAAGAAGCACATTATCCCCAGTGGAGACGAATCCACAAATCCATCGAGAGGTAAAAGATTCTAGTCCAGGCGACCTCACACGCTCTTCTGGCCTTCACGGGCACTGCATGACACAAGTGCACTTAGGCACAGGCAGAACACTCCTACACATAAAATAAGAATAAAAGAATATAGGAAGATTCTAGGGTCATTAGACTCCCTGTAGGCTGGCTGAGTGGGTCAGGTGGCAGCTGGGCAGCAGGCACAGCTGCTCAGGTTGGACCTACGCATGATTTAGTGGCCATGATGAATTGGGCAGCTCTTACTGTGTGTGTGTGTTTTTTTTAAGGCTTAATTGACAAAATTGACAGGTCTCACCTCAAGGGAATGAGAGTGAGTTTATTCTTGAGCCAAATACAAGTGACCATGGCCCAGAAGCACAGATTCAGGTCACCCCAGGTTCCAACGTGTGAGCAGCTTCACAAGGATTTTACAGTCACAGAATGGAAGTCATAAATGAAGTCACTTTCCAAATGCATTAGCAGAACATCTCTGCTGAGTCTCACAGCTCGTTTAGGATAGTCTCAGCTTTCGTGCTGGTGGGTGCTAGGGGTCCCCTGTTAGGACATTCCAAAGCTCCACCCATCAAACAGGGAGGTGGGCATGAAGGGCTCCGAAATGGACTAAATACAGTCCAAGGTGACTGAACTCTGGACCTGCAGCATCCCAGCTTCACAGTTACGAGGTTCTGATCAGTCAGTGAGCTTTGTAGACACTTTAACATAGGTATGGCTATTTTCTGGGAACTTCAGTTCACACATTTATTGTGCACAATTTGCTGTAGATTGTGAAATGATGAAGTAATGTGCCCATCTCTTCACCCACTTACTTTTCTGTGGCAAGCACATTTAAGGTCTTCTCTGTCAGCACTTTTCAAGTGGTCCTGTGCCTGGAGGCGCTGGAGTCTGTGGAACCAGCCTCTCTGGTTCATTGCTTGCTGTACCCTAAAAGGGTGAAGCAGGAGGCCAAGTATGGGTGGAGGAAAATGGGTTTCTTGGAGAGAAAGAGAAACAGCATCAGAATTTGCTTCGGCATGGCCCAAGACAGTCTTAGAATTTTTAAAAAGTTGTGAGTCAAAACCCAGGAGCTGCCAGGCATGGTGGCGCACGCCTTTAATCCTAGCACTTGGGAGGCAGAGGCAGGTGGATCTTTGTGAGTTCAAGGCCAGCCTGGTCTAAAGAGTGAGTTCCAGGACAGCTGGGACTACATGGAGACCCTGCCTCGAAAAAACAAACAAACAAAAAGAAACCCAGGAGCTATGTAGGCATATTTAGTTGTCAGACAGTTTAATTGTTCTTTTGGGGTGGAGGCAGGAATAGGGGGATCCTCGGGGCTCGGTTCCTCCATTCTTGGTGTGGGAGGTCTGCTAACTCTTCTAGACCCAGGTGAATTTTAGAATTTTTTTCATCCTCCTCCTTCCCTCCCTTCCTTCCTTCCTTTCCTTTTTTGAGATAAGGTTTCACAGTGTAACCCTGGCTGGCCTAGAATTTGGTATGTAGACCATAATAGCTTTGAACTCACGCAGATTCCGCTGCCTTCCAAGTGCTGGGAGTGCCAGCATGCCTGCCCGACTGGGAGTCCTTTCTAGTCCTGAGGGATCAGTTGTCAGTCTGCTTTCATTTGTCATTAGATTTACTTGTGTCTTGTTTACTCAGTCTAGCTAAAGGTTTTTCTATTTATCTATCTATCTATCTATCTATCTATCATCTATCTATCTATCTATCTATCTATCTATCTATCTATGTATTTATTTATTTATTTATAGACAGGGTCTCCCTGTAGCCCCAGCTGTCCTGGAACCCACTCTGTAGACCAGGCTGGCCTTGAATTCACAAAGATCCGCCTGCTTCTGCCTCCTAAGTGCTAGGATTAAAGGCATGCACCACCATGCCCTGCTTAAAGACGGTTCTTAGCCACCATGTGGGTGCTGGGAATTAAACCCGGGTCCTCGGGGCTGGAGAGATGGCCTAGCGGTTAAGAGCGCCGACCGCTCTTACAGAGGACCCGGGTTCGATCCCCAGCACCCACATGGCAGCCGAGAGCCGTCTGAAACTCCAATTCCAGGAGAACTCCAGTTCCAGGGGAATCCGAGACCCTCTTCTGACCTCCGCGGCATTGCACGACACGGGTGCACAGACTTGCATGCAGACAGTACATTCATACACATACAGAAATAAATAAAATTAATAAAAAAATTAAAAAACAAAAAAACAAAAAAACAAAAAACCCAGGTCCTCTACAAGAGCAGTCGGCTCTCGGTGCTCTTAACCACTGAGCCATCTTGCCAGCCTCAGGTTTTTCAATTTTATCTTTTCAAAAAGTCAGCTCTTGTATTGTATGTATGTGTCGTGTGTGTGTGTGTGTGTGTGTGTGTGTGTGTGTGTGTGTGTTGTAAGGGATTGAGCCTAAGGCTTGGGCATATTAAGCAATTGGGCTCCACCCCAGACCTTATTGAATTTTGTAAAATAAGCAAAACAGTCTTATCTTAGATGCCTACAGTCCTGAGATCTTATCATTAGCTGTTTCTAAATGGGCAGAATAGATTTACTACAGATAACCGAATCTTCCCAAGTTAGAGTATTTTAGAGGTTTGGTTTCTTCCCAATACTCACCTATTTTTCTTGTATTTCCTCCCAAAGCAGAGACTCTTGCTTCTCTTTAACTAATGCTTTAAAAGTTGTTTGGGGGAAGGGGAGACTTGGAGTCTGCACTGGCCTAGAGTCCTCACTGATGATCATTCAGTGGCCGTTGGGTTGGAGATGTAAATGGCACTATGTCTTGGGACTGTAGAGCATGGCCCTCTGCCCTCCTCATAACCAGCTCTGCAGACTGGGTCTCATCTGATCAGTAAGGAACAGTTTGCCATCGCAGACACTGGACAGCTTTGCAGCAATGCTTAAGTATTCCTCGGTCCTTTGCTTTGGGTTTTGTTTTTGTTTTTTGAGACAGGGTCTCACTATGTAGCCTTGACTGACTAACCTGGAACTTGCTGTGTAGACCAGGCTGGCCTCAAACTCACAAAGATCCACCTGCCTCTGCATCCCAAGTGCTGGGATGGATGAAAGGTGTACGTTACTGCACCCAGCCTTACTGTCCTCCGTCCTTATCCTCAGTCCCCAAGCAGCTAGCCGCATAGCAGTCCGGTGCTCTCAGCTACTAGCCGCATAGCAGTCCGGTGCTCTCAGCTACTAGCCGCATAGCAGTCCGGTGCTCTCAGCTACTAGCCGCATAGCAGTCCGGTGCTCTCGGCTACTAGCCGCATAGCAGTCCGGTGCTCTCGGCTAGTAGCCGCATAGCAGTCCGGTGCTCTCGGCTAGCAGCCGCATAGCAGCGCGGTGCTCTCGGCTAGCAGCCGCCTAGCAGCGCGGTGCTCTCGGCTAGCAGACGCATAGCAGCGCGGTGCTCTCGGCTAGCAGCCGCATAGCAGCGCGGTGCTCTCGGCTAGCAGCCGCCTAGCAGCGCGGTGCTCTCGGCTAGCAGCCGGCTAGCAGCCGCATAGCAGCGCGGTGCTCTCGGCTAGCAGACGCATAGCAGCGCGGTGCTCTCGGCTAGCAGACGCATAGCAGCGCGGTGCTCTCGGCTAGCAGACGCATAGCAGCGCGGTGCTCTCGGCTAGCAGACGCATAGCAGCGCGGTGCTCTCGGCTAGCAGACGCATAGCAGTCCGGTGCTCTCGGCTACTAGCCGCATAGCAGTCCGGTGCTCTCGGCCAGTAGCCGCATAGCAGTCCGGTGCTCTCGGCTAGTAGCCGCATAGCAGTCCGGTGCTCTCGGCTACTAGCCGCATAGCAGTCCGGTGCTCTCGGCTACTAGCCGCATAGCAGCGCGGTGCTCTCGGCTAGCAGCCGCATAGCAGTCCGGTGCTCTCGGCTACTAGCCGCATAGCAGTCCGGTGCTCTCGGCTAGTAGCCGCATAGCAGTCCGATGCTCTCGGCTACTAGCCGCATAGCAGTCCGGTGCTCTCGGCTACTAGCCGCATAGCAGTCCGGTGCTCTTGGCTAGTAGCCACATAGCAGTACGGTGCTCTCAGCTAGTAGCATAGCAGTACGGTGCTCTTGACTACTTTTGCTGTTGCATAAAGTGGAGGCTGTTTTTGTTTCTGTTTTTTTTTTGTTGTTGTTTTTTTTTTTTTTTGGTCTTTTCGAGACAGGGTCTCACTGTAGCCTCAGCTGTCCTGGAACTCACTCTGTAGACCAGGCTGGCCTTGAACTCACAAAGATCCGCCTGCCTCTGCCTCCCAAGTGCTAGGATTAAAGGCGTGCGCCACCACGCCTGGCTTTAGTTTCTGTTTTATCTTTTCTTTTTGTGAGGTAACTTTCTCTTTCTTAATTTCAAAGGTACCACACTCTTCAGGAGAGCTTGATCAAAATTGTGGAAGCCTGTAATGAACAAACCCACAACATGGACCGATGGCTCAGCAAGCTGGAGGCCTCCAACTGGCTGACGCACATCAAGGAGATTCTGACCACCGCCTGCCTGGCGGCCCAGTGTATCGACAGGTAACAGCCATTTCGGCCTCCTGGACTAGACGTACATGATAACTAGGCCTCGTTGTCTGGACATATGTTCATAGAATATGTTCAAGTCTGTTCCTGTCCTGGAGCTCATGGGCAGATTGCATTGTAAATACCACGTGAAAGGAGCGTCTTATAGCCCCTGATGAGAGTGTGCACAGAGCTCAGCAGTTTAACAGTCAGTGTGTGTTGAATAAATGTGATTAATGTACATACATGTGTCTGTTCACATTTTTAAGTATCCTATTCCCCTAAATCCTTAAATTATGAATTTACCATTTTTCTGGTAAACTATAAAAAAAAGAAAGCCAGACTCCTCCTCACTTTTGCAGGATCTGTGAAGTAATACTTTAAAATATATTTTTTTAATTTATTTATTTATTTTATGTGTATGAATGTATTGTCTGCATGCAGGTCTGCGCACCCGTGTCGTGCGATGCCGCGGAGGTCAGAAGAGGGTCTCGGATTCCCCTGGAACTGGAGTTCTCCTGGAATTGGAGTTACAGACGGTTCTCAGCCGCCATGTGGGTGCTGGGGATCGAACCCGGGTCCTCTGCAAGAACAGTCGGCGCTCTTAACCGCTAGGCCATCCCTCCAGCCCCCGTGAAGTAATATTTAACACAATAAAGTGATTCTTCCTCCTTATGACCAACCACTTGGTCCGTGTGGTTCTCCCTGGGTCTCAGGTTGGGGGATCCCAGTGGACCGTAGTGCAGTGCAGGGTGTGAATGAAGTAAGTTCATTCTGATTCTTGAGACTCGGACAGAGGCAGCGTGGGTATAAATTGTTGTGGAAAGCTTGGAGTGCCCCCTTTTTTCTTTTTTAAATTTATTTTTATTGTGTGTCTATGAATGTTTGGCCTACACGTATGTTGGAGCACCATGTTGTGCAAAGTCCACAGAGGCCAGAAGAGGATGTTGACTCCCTTGGAACAGGCGTTAAAGACATTTGTTAGCCTCCATGTGGGTGCTGGGAACTGAACCTGGATCCTTTGGACGAGCAGCCAGTGCTCTATCTCCAGCCCTAGAGTGCCCCTTTTAAAAAAGGGTTCCCACTGAAGCTGTAGGCAGATATGAGCATGGTTGGCACCTCCCTGGTGGCACTTTCTTTGAAATGTTAACTTGTTTGTTGCCTCCAAATTAGGTAAATAAGTAATTTCTCATGGCTACAGAGAAGTTGATGCTGGAATGGGTTACTTAAGATCTTAGGAAAGCTAGGTGTATTGTGTCCACCTGTAGTCCTCTGACTTAAGGAGCTGAGACAGAAGGAGCTGCAGTTGGAGGCCAGCCTGGGCTTCATAATGCAGTTCCCCTATCTTCTTTAAAAAACAAACAAACAAAACCTTAAAATTTGTGACTGGAGAGATAGCTCAGTGCTTGAGAGCAATTACTGCTCTTCCAGAGGACTTGGTGTAGTCTGTTGTTTTATTAGTTCCCAACCATGCAAGAGTTTCCCATGGTGCTCTGGTTTTCTTCTCAGGGAAGGAGCATCCGTGTTGATTCATGGCACGGAAGGAACTGATTCCACACTGCAGGTGACTTCCCTGGCGCAGATCATCCTGGAACCGAGGAACAGGACCATCCGTGGCTTTGAGTCCCTGATCGAAAGAGAATGGCTGCAGGTGGGAGAGCTGAGGGTGAGGGTGGGACTGTGGTGAGGGTGGGACTGCCGGGTGAGGGTGGAGCTGCCACAGGTCATTGGCACCCAAGTCTTGCTTTGTAACATCTGATGTTATGTATGAAAAAAAATTATAATTTTAATTTTTTGCCTTTTTGAGACCAGATCTCTCTGTGGCCCTAGCTGCCTTAGAACTTGCTTTGTAGACCAGGCTGGCCTCAAAATCACAGAGATCTGCCTGTCCATGTCTCCAGAGTGCTGAAATTAAAGACCTGTGCCACCATGTCTGGTTGTGAGTGTTTTGTCTGCTTGGATTTAAATGTACCAGAAGAGGCCATTGGAATCCCTTGAACTGGAGTTAGGATGGTTGTTAGCTGCCATGTGGGTACTGGGAACTCAGGCTCGGTCCTCAGCAAGAATAGCCAGTGCTCTTAGCTACAGAGCCATTTCTCCAGCCCCTCGTATAATTTTGATGGACCAAAAACCTTAAATTCTTCTGTGTAGGTGGCACATGCCTTTAATCTCAGTACTTGGGAGGCAGAGGCAGGCATAGCTCTGAGTTCAAGGTCATCCTAGTCTGTATAGCAAGTTCCAGGCCAGCTAGAGCTACACAGTAAGACCTGTCTCAATATTTTTTTTTATCTCTTGGCTTATATCACTTACCTGGCATTTAATTCACTGAAAAAAACCTTTCTGTTTTTGGGTGTGATGGCCTATGCTTTTAATCCCAGCACTCTGGAGGCAGAGGCAGGCATAGCTCTGAGTTCAAGGTCATCCTAGTCTGTATAGCAAGTTCCAGGCCAGCTAGAGCTACACAGTAAGACCTGTCTCAATATTTTTTTTTATCTCTTGGCTTATATCACTTACCTGGCATTTAATTCACTGAAAAAAACCTTTCTGTTTTTGGGTGTGATGGCCTATGCTTTTAATCCCAGCACTCTGGAGGCAGAGGCAGGCAGATCTCTTGAGTTCCAAGCCAGCTTGTTCTACATAGCAAGTTCCAGGTCAGCTGGGTTACTGGTAGACCCTGCCTCAAAAAACAAAAATAAATAAAACCCCAACCTTTGTTATTATACTTTGGTTATTTTGAGGCAGGGTCTCACTTTGTAGTCCCAGGCTGACCTGGATCTTACAGTGATCTGCTTGCCTGTGCCTCTGCCTCGTGAGTGCTGGGATGAAAGGCGAGGGCCACCACATGTGACCTTAAAAACCTTCTAACAGCAGTATAAATTGAACATGGTAACATGGAAATCTCAGCTGTCCCAGTGTACGTATGGATGGACATTGACCATGAGGCAGGGGCTTGGGCATTTCTGCCATCGGCCCATCCTGCTCCGTCCTACCCTCTTCCCTCTCCAGCCAGAGTCTGTCTCATCCTTTAAAATGCACTTCAGTGTCCAGTGTCATTTCTTTCATGATATCTTTGAGACCTAAGTCTGCTTCACACGTGAAGTTGATTTGTTCCCTTCATGTCCCGTTGAAGTCAGAGTCTTCCAGTTCCTGTGCTTCCCAAGGACACAGTTCTAGTTGGAACTCCACTAGGAAGCCCTCTCAGACTGTAGGTGGAGTCAGGCTGAGGGCTTCATTGGCTCTGTCATTAAATTCAACCTGTCATTGGATGTCTCAAGAACAATTGCAGTTCCTGTGATTGCATCCTGACTGCATAGCCTTGGAAGAATTTGGAATTTGTATCGTTTTCCTTAATTGCAGAAGTTAGTCATTTTAAACAAAAACTCATTTGGACAGAAGCTATCCTGGGTTTGTGATGGTCCAGTAAATTGACATGTCACTGTGACTGTGTGGGATGGTGTTAGGATCTGTCATAGTGTGATCCCATTAGAGCCTGATAGTCACATTTCCGCTTTCCGCTAGGCTGGGCACCCATTCCAGCAGCGCTGTGCACAGTCAGCCTACTGCAGCAGTAAGCAGAAGTGGGAGGCGCCCGTCTTCCTCCTCTTCCTGGACTGTGTCTGGCAGATCCTCCGGCAGTTTCCTTGCTCCTTCGAATTCAATGAGCATTTTCTCATCTTGCTCTTTGAGCATGCCTACGCCTCACAATTTGGAACATTCCTGGGTAACAATGAAAGTGAAAGGTGAGTGATGCACGTGGGTCACTCCCAGGGCTGCGTGGCTAGGATACCAGGTACAGGTTTCCTGTGGGCCACTAGGATACCAGGTACAGGCTTCCTGTGGGCCACTAGGATACCAGGTACAGGCTTCTTGTGGGCCACGCATGTGCAGGTTGAGAGGATGCCCTGAACTTATTCCATTGTCTCAGAGCTAGTTGACGCACAGTTACAAGTTTTGAGTGAACTGAACAACCGTTTCTATGTTTGTTTCTTTATGTGGGACCACAGTTTCTTTTTATAAAATTTAATTTAGTTTTTTTAATTTTATGTGTATGATTGTTTTGCCTGTATGTGTGTAAGTGCACACATATCGTGCAGTGCCCATGGAGGTCAGAAGAGAGCGTCAGATCCCCTGGAGCTAGAGTTAGGGATAGTTGTTACTCACCATGTGGGTGTTGGAAACTGATCCCAGATCCTCTGAAAGAAGAGCCAGTGTTCTTAACTGCTGAGCCATCTCTCCAGCCCCCAAAAGACCACAGTTTCTTATGTTTGGGAGAAGGCTGAGCATATGACCCAGGTGTGCCCTCCATGTACTTGTGTAGGAAAGTAATACCAGAGAAATTAAGCAACTGGTCCAGAGACACAGCTTGTAACATGAAAAGCATGGGTGGCCTTGGTGCTGGAGAGATGGCTCAGCAGGTAGAGATTTCCCCGCTCTCGCAGAGGGCCGCATTTGATTCTTGCCTTGGTTAGCTCACAACCTCTCCAGCTCCAGGGCATCCAGCAACCCTCTCCAGGCCTCTGCAGGCAGCTGTACTCATATGTATGTGTTCCAAACACAGACACACAAATTAAAAAGTAAAAAATAATTCTTTAAAAGCACGAACTTGTTGTAGGTCTTCTGGTTCCTGCTCCTGGTTTTGACTGCCTGTTTCACCTAGAAGTTCTCCCTAGGCCTTGAGTGACAGTGCTGCTTCCTAGTCCAGCCATCAGGGTACAAATGTATGTAGAAGTTTCGTGGCAGATACTCCTGAACAGTCTTAACTGATGATCTGGGTACAGTTGCCGGGCATCCCAGAGAAACCGGCCAGATTTTAGTATCATGAGCATAAGTGCTGTCTGTACCATAGGTGTCTCAGGAACAAAAAAAGCAAGAAAGCTGTTTTGATTTTTTACTTAGCTATTTTAAAATACAATCCCAGGTATACTTATAACAGATGACCTCTGGGTCTGGTGCCATTCTCTGGATTAAGGCTCATCTTCAAACTGGATGGGACCAGATTCTGATTTTGTCTTGCTGTCTTCCTATAAGCCTGTGAGACAGTTTTTGTCTTGTTATTGAGAACTATACTGCCAATTGAATTTTCTGACAAGTATTTTGAAGACTTATTTTTATTATCTGGTGTATGTCTGTGAATGCATGCCTTTCTGTGTGAGTGAATTTTATTATTTATATGTGCATGTGTCTGCACATGTATGTAGATGGCTTTGGAGACCAGAAAAGGATGTTGGGTCCTCTGGAGCTGGAGCTGTTACAGCAATTGTGAGTTTCATGATGAGAGTGCTGGGAACTGAACTCCTCCTCGACTTAAGGCAGGGAGATTCTGTATCAAGCGAAGTCCTGCAGTAGATATATCACATAAGACTGCTCTTAGATACAGAAGCTTTTTCTGCTCTTTGCACTTCTGTCAGGACTCTGGAAGAAAGTAGCAGGCTAAGCATTCTTAGTGGCTGAACCATCTCTCCAGGACACCCCTTCCAAGTCCGCACACGCGTGCATGCGTGCGTGTGTGTGTGTGTGCATGTGTGTGTGTGTGTTTAGGTATGTGTTAGGAATGCATGTGGAAGTCAGAGCATGACTTGTAGGAGTCACTGCTTTCCTTGCAGCATGTGGTGCCAGGGACTGAACTCTGGCTTGGTGCCGGCACATTGTACTGAGCACCGTCTCACCTGGTGCTGGCACATTGCACTGTGCCGTCTCACCTGGTGCCAGCACAGTGCACTGTGCGCCGTCTCACCTGGTGCTGGCACATTGCACTGTGAGCCGTCTCACCTGGTGCCGGCACATTGCACTGTGCACCATCTCACTGACCTCTGACAAATATTTTTATTTTAAAGCATTTTTTTCCAGTCTTGTTTTCTGTCACATAGGGAATAGAGGTTGTCTTATTAAGAGTGGCATTAACAGTGGTTGTTGTAGGTTAATGGCTTTAACGGCTATTTTCTTCCTTGATCAGATGTAAGCTGAAGCTACAGCAGAAAACCATGTCTTTGTGGTCTTGGGTCAATCGGCCCAGCGAGCTCACCGAATTCACCAATCCACTCTTTGAAGCCAACAGCCTGGTCATCTGGCCTTCTGTTGCTCCCCAGAGTCTACAGCTATGGGAAGGTAACCCCTCCCCCCCCCATGCAGAGCTTGCTTTCACTCTGAGCTGTACTGTGGCTGCCTGGGAGGGTAGGCAGTGGTTGGTATTTGAAGATGTCAAGCTGGCCCCCTGTGTCTGGGTGTTACTATTTTCTGTGTGTGGGCTGCTGTGTCTTCCATGTCAGCTGACTAGTCACACTTTGTTCACTCTCCATTTTAAATTAACAGCCATGATCTGATAGACACTGCTGTTTATGTCATTTATTGTTTCTCCTAGATAAGAAGTGTATTGCTATTTTTTAAATATATTATTTTTATTTTATGTGTACGAAGGTATTGCCTGCATGTATGTAAGTGTACCCATGTTGTACAATTCCCGAGGAGATCAGAAAAAGGCGTTGGACCTCCTGGAACTGGAGTTAGGGTTAGCTGCTGTGCGGGTGTGAGATTTGAACCCTGGTCCTCTGCAAGAGCAGCCAGTGCTCTTAAGTGCTGAGCCATCTCTCCAGCCTGGAATATTACCTTTGGCTTAAGGGAGTTGGTAGGTAGTTGGGACACAAATAAATTGTAAGCTCCTGGGGAGTGTTTCTATCTGTTATCTTTGGAAGCTGTCATTCCAGTAGGTTATCGTGTTAAATGATGTCACACACTTACCCAGCTAGTCATCCCAGTAGAGTCTGGAGCTGGTCATACCTCATCATTCATGTGGAACAGCAGTCTGTATTGCACTTCCAGGTGTGTCCTAAAATTGGTTTCTTACATGTATAATGTTTCAGACTACTGAAGCCAATTCCCTTAAATAATAAAGATTATTTTTTTTTAAATTACCAAAATTCACCTAAAGTGTAGTTAGATAAATATCCATTAAAGTATAGTTTGATATCCAATAAACTGAGACTGAAAATGCCGTGTAGTTTTCTGGAATCATTTGAAGACAGTACATCTGTAGTCACGGTTGTAGTCCACCTGTAGTCATGGTTGTAGTCCATCTGCAGTCACGGTTGTAGTCCATCTGCAGTCACAGTTGTAGTCCATCTGCAGTCACAGTTGTAGTCCATCTGTAGTCACGGTTGTGGTCCATCTGTAGTCACGGTTGCAGTCACGGTTGTGGTCCATCTGCAGTCACGGTTGTGGTCCATCTGCAGTCACGGTTGTGGTCCATCTGCAGTCACGGTTGTGGTCCATCTGCAGTCACGGTTGTGGTCCATCTGCAGTCACGGTTGTGGTCCATCTGCAGTCACGGTTGTGGTCCATCTGCAGTCACGGTTGTGGTCCATCTGCAGTCACGGTTGTGGTCCATCTGCAGTCACGGTTGTGGTCCATCTGCAGTCACGGTTGTGGTCCATCTGCAGTCACGGTTGTGGTCCATCTGCAGTCATGGTTGTGGTCCATCTGCAGTCATGGTTGTGGTCCATCTGTAGTCATGGTTGTGGTCCATCTGTAGTCATGGTTGTGGTCCATCTGCAGTCATGGTTGTGGTCCATCTGCAGTCACGGTTGTGGTCCATCTGCAGTCACGGTTGTGGTCCATCTGCAGTCACGGTTGTGGTCCATCTGCAGTCATGGTTGTGGTCCATCTGCAGTCATGGTTGTGGTCCATCTGCAGTCACGGTTGTGGTCCATCTGCAGTCACGGTTGTGGTCCATCTGCAGTCACGGTTGTGGTCCATCTGCAGTCACGGTTGTGGTCCATCTGCAGTCACGGTTGTGGTCCATCTGCAGTCATGGTTGTGGTCCATCTGCAGTCATGGTTGTGGTCCATCTGCAGTCATGGTTGTGGTCCATCTGCAGTCATGGTTGTGGTCCATCTGCAGTCACGGTTGTGGTCCATCTGCAGTCACGGTTGTGGTCCATCTGCAGTCACGGTTGTGGTCCATCTGCAGTCATGGTTGTGGTCCATCTGCAGTCATGGTTGTGGTCCATCTGCAGTCACGGTTGTGGTCCATCTGCAGTCATGGTTGTGGTCCATCTGCAGTCATGGTTGTGGTCCATCTGCAGTCATGGTTGTGGTCCATCTGCAGTCATGGTTGTGGTCCATCTGCAGTCATGGTTGTGGTCCATCTGCAGTCACGGTTGTGGTCCATCTGCAGTCACGGTTGTGGTCCATCTGCAGTCACGGTTGTGGTCCATCTGCAGTCATGGTTGTGGTCCATCTGCAGTCATGGTTGTGGTCCATCTGCAGTCACGGTTGTGGTCCATCTGCAGTCACGGTTGTGGTCCATCTGCAGTCACGGTTGTGGTCCATCTGCAGTCACGGTTGTGGTCCATCTGCAGTCACGGTTGTGGTCCATCTGCAGTCACGGTTGTGGTCCATCTGCAGTCACGGTTGTGGTCCATCTGCAGTCACGGTTGTGGTCCATCTGCAGTCACGGTTGTGGTCCATCTGCAGTCATGGTTGTGGTCCATCTGCAGTCACGGTTGTGGTCCATCTGCAGTCACGGTTGTGGTCCATCTGCAGTCACGGTTGTGGTCCATCTGCAGTCACGGTTGTGGTCCATCTGCAGTCACGGTTGTGGTCCATCTGCAGTCACGGTTGTGGTCCATCTGCAGTCACGGTTGTGGTCCATCTGCAGTCACGGTTGTGGTCCATCTGCAGTCACGGTTGTGGTCCATCTGCAGTCACGGTTGTGGTCCATCTGCAGTCACGGTTGTGGTCCATCTGCAGTCACGGTTGTGGTCCATCTGCAGTCACGGTTGTGGTCCATCTGCAGTCACGGTTGTGGTCCATCTGCAGTCACGGTTGTGGTCCATCTGCAGTCACGGTTGTGGTCCATCTGCAGTCACGGTTGTGGTCCATCTGCAGTCACGGTTGTGGTCCATCTGCAGTCACGGTTGTGGTCCATCTGCAGTCACGGTTGTGGTCCATCTGCAGTCACGGTTGTGGTCCATCTGCAGTCACGGTTGTGGTCCATCTGCAGTCACGGTTGTGGTCCATCTGCAGTCACGGTTGTGGTCCATCTGCAGTCACGGTTGTGGTCCATCTGCAGTCACGGTTGTGGTCCATCTGCAGTCACGGTTGTGGTCCATCTGCAGTCACGGTTGTGGTCCATCTGCAGTCACGGTTGTGGTCCATCTGCAGTCACGGTTGTGGTCCATCTGCAGTCACGGTTGTGGTCCATCTGCAGTCACGGTTGTGGTCCATCTGCAGTCACGGTTGTGGTCCATCTGCAGTCACGGTTGTGGTCCATCTGCAGTCACGGTTGTGGTCCATCTGCAGTCACGGTTGTGGTCCATCTGCAGTCACGGTTGTGGTCCATCTGCAGTCACGGTTGTGGTCCATCTGCAGTCATGGTTGTGGTCCATCTGCAGTCACGGTTGTGGTCCATCTGCAGTCATGGTTGTGGTCCATCTGCAGTCATGGTTGTGGTCCATCTGCAGTCATGGTTGTGGTCCATCTGCAGTCATGGTTGTGGTCCATCTGCAGTCATGGTTGTGGTCCATCTGCAGTCACGGTTGTGGTCCATCTGCAGTCACGGTTGTGGTCCATCTGCAGTCACGGTTGTGGTCCATCTGCAGTCATGGTTGTGGTCCATCTGCAGTCATGGTTGTGGTCCATCTGCAGTCATGGTTGTGGTCCATCTGCAGTCACGGTTGTGGTCCATCTGCAGTCACGGTTGTGGTCCATCTGCAGTCACGGTTGTGGTCCATCTGCAGTCACGGTTGTGGTCCATCTGCAGTCACGGTTGTGGTCCATCTGCAGTCACGGTTGTGGTCCATCTGCAGTCACGGTTGTGGTCCATCTGCAGTCACGGTTGTGGTCCATCTGCAGTCACGGTTGTGGTCCATCTGCAGTCACGGTTGTGGTCCATCTGCAGTCATGGTTGTGGTCCATCTGCAGTCATGGTTGTGGTCCATCTGCAGTCATGGTTGTGGTCCATCTGCAGTCACGGTTGTGGTCCATCTGCAGTCACGGTTGTGGTCCATCTGCAGTCACGGTTGTGGTCCATCTGCAGTCACGGTTGTGGTCCATCTGCAGTCACGGTTGTGGTCCATCTGCAGTCACGGTTGTGGTCCATCTGCAGTCACGGTTGTGGTCCATCTGCAGTCACGGTTGTGGTCCATCTGCAGTCACGGTTGTGGTCCATCTGCAGTCATGGTTGTGGTCCATCTGCAGTCATGGTTGTGGTCCATCTGCAGTCACGGTTGTGGTCCATCTGCAGTCATGGTTGTGGTCCATCTGCAGTCATGGTTGTGGTCCATCTGCAGTCATGGTTGTGGTCCATCTGCAGTCATGGTTGTGGTCCATCTGCAGTCATGGTTGTGGTCCATCTGCAGTCACGGTTGTGGTCCATCTGCAGTCACGGTTGTGGTCCATCTGCAGTCACGGTTGTGGTCCATCTGCAGTCACGGTTGTGGTCCATCTGCAGTCACGGTTGTGGTCCATCTGCAGTCACGGTTGTGGTCCATCTGCAGTCACGGTTGTGGTCCATCTGCAGTCACGGTTGTGGTCCATCTGCAGTCACGGTTGTGGTCCATCTGCAGTCACGGTTGTGGTCCATCTGCAGTCACGGTTGTGGTCCATCTGCAGTCACGGTTGTGGTCCATCTGCAGTCACGGTTGTGGTCCATCTGCAGTCACGGTTGTGGTCCATCTGCAGTCACGGTTGTGGTCCATCTGCAGTCATGGTTGTGGTCCATCTGCAGTCACGGTTGTGGTCCATCTGCAGTCACGGTTGTGGTCCATCTGCAGTCATGGTTGTGGTCCATCTGCAGTCACGGTTGTGGTCCATCTGCAGTCACGGTTGTGGTCCATCTGCAGTCACGGTTGTGGTCCATCTGCAGTCACGGTTGTGGTCCATCTGNGGCCACACCTTCTAAGACCTCCAAGAACAGTGCCACCAACTGGAGACAAATGTCTGAATACTTAAAGCCTATGGGGGACACTCATTCAAACCACCACAGGGTCTTTTGTTTTTCCAAATGAATTTAAGGACCTTTTTTCCCAAGCCTGTGAAGAAGCTCTTGGGGATTTTAATTGGGATGGACTGTTAAGCTTTCTTGGTCTGCCTTGCCCCCTGTTTCTCCTGGCATGTCTCCTGTTGGCTGCATCCTCCCCTCCAGTGAGGCAGATACCCTCAGCACATGCTAGGTTCTTTGAGCAAGGTTTCTGGGCGTTGATTCTGTGAAGGCCTTTGGCTACCCAAAGCAGAACTTCTCCGCTTGTTTTCTGGATGTTGTAGATAGTTGCAGCTCACAAAATAAGTGATTTTTTTTTTTTTTTGAGACAGGGTCTCCCTATAGCTCCAGCTGGCCTGGAAGTTAGTCTGTACACCAGGCTAGCCTTGAACTCACAGAGATCCACCTGCCTCTGCCTCCCAAGTGCTGGGATTAAAGGTGTGTGCCACCATGCCTGGCTTAGGGACGGTTCTTAGCCACCATATGGGTGCTGGGAATCGAACCCTGGTCCTCTGCAAGAGCAATCAGTGCTCTTAACTGCTGAGCTATGTCTCCAGCCCCAATAAGTGATTTCTTAAATGAGAAATTGCAGCTTTATTTCCTTTTTAAAGATTTCTGGGTCATTGAGATAGCTCAATAGATACAGGTGCTATTGGGTGTGGGAAGCTGAGCTTTGTCTCCAGGATTCACATGGTAGAAGGAAAGAACTGACTCCGGCAGGTTGTCTCCTTAACCTCCCCCCAACCACCACACAAATTAAATAAATAAATAAATAAATAAATAAATAAATAAATAAATAAATAAATGTAGTAAAGATTTTTGAACGCTATCTGAGACAGTTTTATCTAAAAGCTAGTGTTGTGTTCAGTGGCTGAAATGAGAAGCTAGCTGTTGGGGACCGGTACCTGAGTATGATGTACTAGATCCCATCAGACCTTCCTGGGAAGGTGACGAGGTGACAGGAGGAATGCTACTGCTGCTGTGAGTGAATTCCTGCCACTGTGCTGAGAACAGAGGCTCAGTGCTTGCTGCACTTAAAGCAGGGAGAGTCTGTGTCAAGCGAAGTCCTGCAGTAGATACATAAGACTGCTCTTAAGTACAGAAGATTTTTCTGCTGTTTGCACTTATGTCATAGATAGGCTTTAATAGTTATTTCTACATTGAAAAATAATGTAGAAACAGAATGCTCATATTGTAGGAGCGCAAGCCATCTGTCCTTTAGCATCTGGCCGTCCATATCTGTGGATTCCACTTGCATAAATCCAGCTAGCCATGGATTGGAGACATTCAAGAAAATTTGTACCTGACTCCTTCCTTGTCGTTCCCTAAATAATTAGTACAACTACTGTTTATGTACTATGTACATTGAATTCAGAATTACATCTAGATATGATTGTGTGCTTTGATTATAAGCAAATATGTCATTTGGTCTAGGACTCAGGCACCTAAGGATTTGGCATCTAGAGGGGGTTTCAGAGCCAGTCACCTGGGATGATGGCTCTGTGTCTTTTCAGTCCATAATGAATAGGTAATTATTATTGGTGGGAAGAAGCAGTTGTCCATGGAGCTGGAATGGCATGGGTGAGGTGGGTCATGGCTATGCACAAGTGAGGCTTAGAAAACAGTTTGTGGTTCTGCGTTTACTGTGTCACTTTTCCAGTGTAAATGGTTCCACTCATGCAGGAGACCTCACAGAGCTGAGTAAAATTCTGTAATTATAAACTCAAATTATTTATACTGTGAAAGTGGAAACTTTATGGCACTGAAAATGAACAGTTTGTTTTCATGAGTATGTAACAGAATGGTGTTTTTATTTATTTGATAAATTTTGGTAATTAATGAACATATACATAACAACCATCATTCTTCAGTACTGTGTGTAATTGGGTTCTTTCAGCACCTTAAGAATCTCAGGTATCTGGGGCTGGAGAGATGGCCTAGCGGTTAAGAGCGCCAACTGCTCTTGCAGAGGACCCGGGTTTGATCCCCAGCACCCACATAGCGGCTGAGAACTGTCTTTAACTCCTGTTCCAGGGGAATCCGACGCCCTCTTCTAACCTCTGCAGCATTGCACGACATGGGTGCACCAACCTACATGCAGACAGTACATTTATACACATAAAAATAAATAAATAAAGTAATTAATTAATTAAAAAAAAAGAATCTCAGGTATCTTAGAGTGTATAGGAACACAGTGTGAGCTGTGTTGCCTCCAGGAATCCTAGCCTCTTGAGAGGCAGAGACACTCGGATGATAAGATTCAGGCTAGCTTGGGCAACTTAGACTTTATCCTCAAAACCAAGAATGGGAACAGCTCCATGGTAGAGCACTTGCCTGGCATGTGCAAGGTCCTGGGTTCAATCTCCAGTACTGCAAAACACAAATATAAACAGTGCAGTGTAAGTAGTGGAAAAATGTGCAGTGATAGATGGTGTTAATTACTGTTCTGATAATCAGTCGCATGATGTCACTCCATTCAATGTGTCTTTCTTCTGTTTTTCATCTGTGGATTCAATAGGAATTTTCCTTCGATGGAACAGATCGTCTGAGTATCTAGATGAAGCCTATGAAGAAATGGTTAAGATCATTGAATACAACAAGGAACTACAAGCAAAGGTCAATGTCTTGAGGAAGCAGCTGGCTGAATTGGAAACAAGCAGCGGGCTTCAGGAGAGTCCTTGAGCGGACACCCCACCTCTCTTCAGGACTGGTTCAGGTCTTGAACGGTCACCCCACCTCTCCTCAGTACTGGCCCAGGCCAGAGTCAGCTTCCCTCTGCTTGCTCTTCAGTTCACTTTACACGGCAGCCTTGACCTTAAGGTTGTAAATTGGGATCCCTATACTGTCATGGCTTCCTTAACACTGTAGGAATGAAAGTCACTCCAATCACACGTTTTGCTGTGGCCATTAGCCCCTTGCTGCGGGAGCAGGACAGAGGTGCTGTGGAGAACGGCATCGGTGGCTGCTGCTGCTGCTGCTGCTGCTGCATCTCTTCGGAGCAAGGGACCTCACTCACTCTACATTGGTCTCTTAGAGACTAGTTGATCAGAACACAGGCCAGGGTTATTAGCACTCAAATACAGAAGTGCTTTTCAAAACTGAAATGGTTGATGATAAGCCCAGAAATTTGTGTTCAACATGCCATTTTTTTTCCTTCTGTATAAAATAACCATTCTCTTTAAAACAGTTTTTGACTAGCAGTGCCGAATTCATTCTTATTCTGGTTGTCAAGAAAGGAAAACCAGAATATTCAAGGCAAATTATTTCTATAGGGGTAACAGATATGATCCTCTTATATTTTCATTAATAAAAGGTAAATTTACTTTAAGAGTATACACTAAAAGTATGTGCAATATAGAATTGATATAGGAATTTGTTACTGATCACAGTCTGTTATTGTTGCACTGGTTTTTCAGGTTTGTAACCAAACATAAGAATGTGTAACGAATGATGGATGTAAAACAAAACCATCACTTAAATAGAATTCCTGTGTTAGAATTAAGCTACAGATAAGGTATCCTCAAACCAGCGTGTGCTGCCCTTGTCGGAAGTTCTTACTGCACTGTTTTACATCTATGTGGTGTATTTTAAGAGTTTACTAATACAATTAGACTTCCATGTTGGCAAGAGCCATTTTTGAATCTATCTTGTCTGCTGATTTCTCCTTTATGTGTCAGGCAGATAAAGTTTGACTTCGAAATTCATCCAGTGTCTGGGTCACAGCAACAGCAGTGGCTGTACTTGTGTCATAAATGCCTGCAGCTCTGCTGCCTGTGAGTCAGTGCTGCCAAGTGCATTTCTTTCATGGTAGTGCTCATTGTAGCAAACACGGTCCACTCCAGTTTTCCTTTAAAAGTGTAATTGAAGAGTCATAACCACTTCCCCGACCCCTTCTTTAGAGTTATATAACAGTGTAAAAATATACTTGTAAAAATTGACTGGAGCTGGGTGTGGTAGCACCTGTCTGCAGTTCCAGCACTGGAAGACTGAGGCAGGAGGATTTGTGAGTTTGAGACCAGCCTAGCTGAGCTATATATAGGTTCCTAGCCAGCCTGCAACACAAAGTGAAGAACCCTGTCTCACAAAACAAAACTAGCAGACTGCGGCCACCTTCCAAAGCATTAGAAAGCATGCCGCTCGCCTTCTCTGGCTGCCAGGTCTCCTCGCTCTCCTTCCTCCTGACCTTGTAACAAAAGCTGGGATACCAGTCAGCAGTCCAGATTCTCTTGTATGTTGCCTGCCGTCTCCCCAAAATGTGGTTTAATTATTGACTCATTTCCTTGGCTCCCTGAAAGACCAAGAAAAGAAATACAAGGCTCTGTCTTGCTGAAGCTGTCTGTTTTATGTGAATTGTCCATCTTCTGAAGAAGAAGAATAGCTGCACTATTTTGGCTGCTTGGAGCTGCCAGCTCTGTGGGTTTGGGTTCCACCCATTATGCTTGTCCTGTATTGGTCCCAGGTGAAGTCTGCAGGTGAAGGAGTTCTGTTCCCCTCAATTGATGGTTGATAAGGAAAACCATCTGGACATTTTGTCCTCAGTGATTCCCAACTGTTTGTCTGGGTAAGGTTTCTGGAAGTGGGAATTTGGATTATTACAGTTGGTCATGGAGGGATCTACTGCCGTCAACTTTTATGCCAAGCTTCCTACTGAACACTTGATGTGTAGTCCAGAGTTAGAGCAGCATAGTATTCCAGTGTCTTGCCGTTTTTCTTTTCCTATAGAGACAGCAGTCATTACTATTTTTTTTTACAAATCTGCATTTAGTTATGACTTATAGAGACTGTCCAAATCAGCTTTCAAAACAAATCTTATCAGTCCACTTCCAAAGGGACTTTTAATGCGAATAGTAGAGTTTGCCTAGGTTCGAGAACTCAAACACCAGTACATCATCACTATGACTGGAGGAAGGTTTTAGTAAAACCATTCAATGACCTTCCCAGGTGTGAGGAATGAAGGAGATGTGCATGCTCTGGAGAAGGTGCTTTCTAAGCATGAGGCGGGAGGGCCGTCTTTGGTGGTTTTGGCTTTAAAAACGGTCAAGAGGGTGGTGGCGGGATTGGTGAGCAAGCCGAGCTGCGTGGAGCCGATAACCAGGTGAGGTACACCTCATGTGGATTGCTCACCTGTTTACGGAGAAGGCTGCTTTCCATCTGAGGGGCACTTCATAAAGTGGGCCGCACAAAGCGGTCTACAGTCATTAGGGATCTTCCTTTTTATCAGCAGTACAGAGATTCTGAAGTTTACAGTTTTGAAAATCAAAAAAGCAGAATTACTGCATAAGAAACCTAAAACTTTTGCTGGCAAAACTTTTCAGTAAATAAATGGTCAGTACTCTTTATTAAATGGGGAGGGAGGGACAAGTAATAAAATCCAAGAGGTTTAAAACAACATATTCCCTTTCAAGGAAAAATTGGGCTGTTAAAAAGCAAAAATTTAAAGTGATTTTTTGAATAAAGTTGAGAAGGCAGTGGTAGAAAGTCACTGCAAATCCCTGGTTCAGGATCTAAAGATTCTTGGACTTTGAACCCTGACATGGAGGCGGGCCTTGTTGCTTTTCAACTTCAAAGATGTGGTTTAGTGGGAGTTGGATTTTTGATTGGGTAGGATTTGGTTCATGTTAAATGCAGTTGGTGTCATGGGGAGATCTGACCAGTTCAATCTTTATTTGCCCACGTTAAAAAAAAAGTCTTAAAGACACCAGACACTAATGGGTACCTGGTTTGGGAGTGGCCTTTGGCCCTTCAGCCTGGTGCTTACCAGGCTTACTTATCCTGTTTCAGTAGATCTGCTTGCAGATTCCAGTGGGACCTCGTGCGTGGGTGGAGCTCGTGGGTGGGTGGAGTCCTGCCCGGGCGGAGCTGGCAGGCTGTTCAGAATGTGCTGGAAGCGAGGACAGCCCCACACCTGCCCCTGCTCTGGAACTTTGGCCTTCAAAGGAAGGAGAGTCATTTGGCATGTCTGGTTCAGGGTCGTCCTGTCTCGGTGTGTTCGGTGGCTTCCTTATTTAGCATGAAGAAAACGTCCCCTCCAGACCTGGTATTTTAAGTTATTACTAAAGAGTTTTTTTTTCACCATCTTAAAACATTAGGAGACTGGTTTCTCCATTTGTATTTGTTTGCAGATGATACAAAATGCTTAATTTATTTTCAACTGTAGGTTTCTAAATGTTTCTTAAAATTAGATCCACGCTCCCTTCAGTCTTTATGATCTGCTGTCCACAGCAGCTTCTCTAACAGTCCCAGAGGACACCCTCTGAGGTTCTAAAACTAGAGTTTTAAACTTTTGAACTTGTTACTTGAATGCTTCTTTAATAAATCTGAGGCTTCCTCACCTGAACACCTTGTGGAAGGGCAGCCTGTGCTCAGTGTAGTGCGAGGTCACGGAGGTACTGCGGACAGTGCCCCGTCTTCATGACAGCCCCCTGATTTCAGAGCTGTTCTCACAAACCATCTGTCTAAGGTTTTTCCTGTTTGTGACTTACAATATGGCTGCGCTGCCGCAGGGCGTCCTCTACCTGTTGCTGAGATATTGGCTCCACTAGTGAATTGCACATCTTTGGAGAGGTAAGGTATTCCCACAAGTGCATTCTGAATCCCATTGCTTAGAAATCTTAGAGATCTGTTACCAGCTACACTAAGTATTGTACTTGCACAACTTAGTTTAATTAAAAACAATGTCTTTGTTTAGTAGCCGGGTATTTGGACTGTAATAGATTTGAATGTGACTCGGATTTAAGTGCACTATCGTTCGTGTCTTATCCAGTTCATTTGCACTGTATGGTGGATGTGTCAATAATGTATGCTTTGCTAAAACCTTAGAGTGCTGTAAGGTACAGGTTCTTATATTGTGAACCTGTCTGTACACATACACACACACATATACACACACACACACATACACATACATATATAGGAAAAAAATTCTGAACTTTTGTAAGTCTGTGTAACATTTTAATATCATTTGTAATGTTCATTTAGTAGTAAGTTTACTTATGTTGTATAACTGGAGTCATTTACCCTGAGTTAATTGTCAACTTTGGTTTACTGTTTTGAGAAACAGCCTTGTTGAATGTGGTACTGTTTAGTGTGTAATTTTTGTGTGTGTTTTCCCTCTGTCTCAGAGGACTGTTGCACAGACACTAGTGTTAAATTTATAGGCAGTAGTAATAAAATTTGAATGTATTCAAATGCCACTATATGAAATCTGGTTTTAACCTGTTTGAAATATTTGTGAGAGTTTTAAAAAATATTATTTTTAAGTGTATTCCCAGCATGTGTGTAAGTGCACCCATGTGGTGCAGTGCCTGTGGCCGTCAGAGGGCATCGGATTCCCTGGGACTAGAGTTAGGGATGGTTGTTAGCCATGGGGGTACTGGGAATTGGACCTGGGTCCTCTGCAAGAGCAGCCAGTGCTCTTAACTGTTGAGCAATGTCTCAAGCCCCTTCTGAGAGTTTTTGATAGTGTTTCAATTGAAACTGCTATATGTTTTGGATCATATATTTTGAAAAAATTGAGATCTGTCAAAAATTTGCAAAATAGCAGTGATCTTATATGCCATTCTCCTGGGCCAGAAGATTAAGAACATCTCTCTCTCTCTCTCTCTCTCTCTCTCTCTCTCTCTCTCTCCCTCCCTCCCTCCCTCCCTCCCTCCCTCATTGTTTTCTGGCTGAGGTATCACAGGTAAGCTGTGGTATGTGACTCTTGACTCTCCACTTCACAGGAACTTCCAATTTCAGTTTATGTATGCTAGTGATTGATTGTGTTAATACATTATTGAAGATAATGGCCAGGTGTGGTGGTGCACACTAATTCTAGCATTCTAGAGGCAGAGGCAGGTAGATTTCTGTGAGTTCAAGGCCAGCCTGGTCTACATAGTGAGTTCCAGGCCAGCTGGGGCTGCAGGGAGACCCTGTCTCAAAAAGACAAAAAAAAAAAAAAAAAAAAAAAATGAGTGTAGGAAAAGGAAGCCTCGTCCTTCAGGTGAGAGGACACAGGTCAGAGAGATGAGAACTATTTGGCAAGTCATCACAATGACTGATTTCAGCAGTATCATCTATAAATAACACTAGCAAGCAAAGTTTTGGGGACACATACTATTGTATGTGTGCACTCATGTGTTCGCATACATGTGTGTGCATTATCTATGTGTGTGTAGAGGCCGTGGGGTGACCTTGAGTGTCTCCTCAGTCACTGTCCACCATATTTGAGGCAATCTTTCACTGAACCTGGAACTGACCAGTTCAGGAAGGCCACCTTGCTCCAGCGATCCTTGGGTCTCTGCCTCAGCAGCCCTGGGACTGCGTCCTGTGTGGGTACCGAGATCTGAACCCCGGTCCTCATGCCTGGTAACTGCTGCTCAGTTCCTGCTCTGTTTATACAGACCAGGATCCCCTGCTCTAGGAATGGTCCTGCACACAATTAAGATGGGTCTTCCCACATTGATTAACGGTTAATGACATCAAGATACCCCCAAAGACATTCTCAGAAGCTAGCCTTAATCCACACAATCCCTCACCGGGAGGTGGGGAGGCAGAGAAGGGCTGGCTGGAAGCTTGTCGCCAAAGTGAATACAGATTCTATCAGGTTGGCCATACTCACTATCACAGTTATATTAAAATTCACTGCAATCATAAAATAGAAAATAACAAAAGAAAATAAAAGAATGAAAACATGTAACTACAAAATAAATGGGAAGACAGCAGTAAGAGGAAACAAGGAATGAAAAATGACAAAATCTGGGGCTGGAGGGATGGCTCAGTGGTTAAGAGCACTGGCTGCTCTTGCAGAGGACCTGGATTCAGTTCCCAGCACCCACATGGCAGCTGACAACTGTCTGTAACTTCAGTTCCAGGGGACCCACACCCTCTTCTGTCCTCAGGCATCACATGATACAGGCACACTTACGTGTAAATCTGTATTAGGGTTCTCTAAAGAAACAGGAGTAACAGGACGAATATATATAGCTATATACAATTTATTGATTTGCTCATGTGACAGAGTTCAAGGAGTCCAACAGTAGCTGCACCACACTGGAAAGGCCGAGAGAATCCAGGGAACTGCTCAGTCCGCAAGGCTGGATGTCTCAGTAGTCCCAATCTAGTGCTGAAGGCCCGAATGGATTCCAGGAGATCAAGCCAGTCTCAGTACATGCTGGGATCCGAAAGGTTGATCACAGCAGCAAGACAAACTCACCAGATGAGAGAGGCAAGCCGCAGGAGAAAAAGGGACCAGCTCCTTCTGCCGTGGCCTTTTATACTGCCTGCCGGCAGAAGGTAACACCCACATTTGGGGTGGGCCATCCGGGTTGAGGTGGTCCAATCCAAACATCCCTTTTCTCTTATTTGTTCCTCAGTCCAGTCACGTTGACACACAGGATTAACCATCACAAGTCCACCCCTTGTCAACTTGACACCCAATAAATAGCCTCTCCTTATGTTATGCTTAAATGTCAATTGCAAACAATGGCAAGGTCATAATTCCACCTAACATGTTATAAGTGTCTCATGTGCAATAGCAAAGCATTATATCTTAGAGTAGGTGGTAATGTCCTTGAGAGGAACCTATCCCCTTCAGTTCTAATAACCTAAATATGACAACACGTAACTTATCTCAGTTGCACATTTAAAAGAGAACAACACAGTATTCGCGTAATACACTATATATGTATGAACAAGCACATTCTTAACCAAATAGGCAAAAGTTTATATCTATGTAGAATCCACGTTTTGTTCCTGCCACTGGTCCTGTGGCTTCAGCGTGATATTTATGAACTACCTTCTACTACCTCTGTGTTCGTATTTTCCTCACCATCAGTAAGCATCTCTGCAGTCTTGGCTTCTTTCCCCTTCTGGAGTGAGTGCCATACTTTCATCCCTGAAGTGTCTGGGCCTTTATTGTCCTGTCTGGTTTGGGGTTGTTGGAGTTTCCCATTGACTTATCAAAGGACATGGTAGCACCAGAAGGCCCCTGCAGCATCTCCTAAGCCTTCAGACATAATCTTCCTTGCCCCATTGTGGAGAAAAAGTCCAATTTCCCCATGGTAGTCTGGATCAATCACTTCTCCCCTCTACTGTTTTTCCTTCCCTAGCCGTTAGTCTTAAAGGCAGTAGAAGCCCGAATGGCCAGGGGGAAGTCTGCGTCCAGTTCATGGAACGTTTGCTAGTCTCTGGCAAAAGCACTCCACCACTTTGGAGCCTAACAACATCTAGACCAGAGAGAACGCAAAGTCATGGGTACAGGAAGCAAAAATGTCCTACTGGGTCACTAGGGGTGATAGTGAGATGAATCATTCTCCCACTATTACCCACTTGGGTTCCTGGACTCATGAATTCTGGCTATGGAGGAAACAGTACCATATAGTGGGATTGTTCAAAGCATATACTGCTTGCTGGAGAACCTTGCCCCAGCCCTCAGGGTATTGCTACTAATTGGCGCTTAACTGTGTCTTCAAGAGGCCGTTCCATAGTTCTATCGAGCCAGCTGCTTCTGGGTGGGTGGGGAACATTTAAGACCAGTGGATACCATAACCAATGGGCCCACTAGTTGCAACTTCTTTGCTATGAAGTGTTTCCTTGGCAGAAGCGATGCTGTGGGAATAACCGTGATGCAGTGGATAAGGCATCTGTAAATCCCTGGATGGTAGTTTTGGCAGAAGCATTAGCGTTGCAGTGAAAGGCAAATCCATAACGAGAATAGTTATCTATTCTGTAAGGACAAACGCTGTCCCCTCCATGATTGGAAGTGGTCCAATGTAACAACCTACCACCAAGTTGCTAGCTGGTCACCCTGGGGAATAGCACCATATCGAGGGGCTCAATGTTGTGCTCTGCTGTTGGCAAATCTGCACTTGGCAGCGGCTTCAATTGGTGTCACTACTTGTTGGAGTTTTTGATAGTCAACTGTTTTCTCCATGATCCTCTGTCTTTTGCACAGGCCAATTTGGAGATTAAAATAATGGAGAGTGTGGTAAGAAGCACCACCCCTGCATCTTTCAATATCTTGATGGTTGGCACTAATCTCTGCAATCCTTCTCCGGGATATGAACTGTTTTTGGTTCACTATTATCCCTAGTAGAGGCTAACACAAACAATAGTTTCCATTTGGCCTTTCAGACCATAAAGCCCTCCTCCACAGGTCAGGGAACAATGTGGGGATTCTGCCATTTCTAATTATATCTATTCCCAATTATACATTCTGGGACTGGGAAAAAACCACAGGATGAGTTATGGGGACCCAGCTCATCTTGTGAGTCAGACGTCAGTCCAAAACTAACTCCATTATCACTGACTCCATAGCCCTACTTAACTGGAGGGCACAATGCTTTTTTAGGGTCTACTGGGATCAGTGTGCAACTCAAGAACCAGTATCCAATAGGCCTAAAAAATCTGATTATTTCCTTTTCCTCAGTGTATAGTTACCCTAGTAAAAGGCTTCAGGTCCCATCTGGGAAGGACAGAGGAAGGCAAACACATAACTCTTTGGTATGTGTGACAGGTCCTTCCTCATTGGAACCCAGCCAACCCTTCATTCAAGGGTTCGGGGTCCTGTGAACCTGTCTCAAGTCTGGAAACTGGCTAACTGGATGGGCTTTCACTCTCTAAACCCAATGTTGACTTCCTCGTCATCTTGTTCTAGAGCTTTTCTGCATATAACAGATCAAATAAAAACTTACGTAGGCTTCTTATGTTTTGGTTCCTGATGCCATGATTAATAATACCCAGTTCCAAAGATTATTTCAGGTCATGATGCCAGTATAGGTATTGTTTTGTCCTTTGCCTCCCATTATGATATTTAGGTAACTAGCCATCGGCTTCTGCAATTCAGTGCTCCACCTGACGCCTACCCTGAGGTCCTGTTAAACCTATTATTGTGTACATTTAAATTTTATGCAAGCAAGCACAACGTTCTCTAACGTGTAAGATCTGGCATAAGAATAGATAGCAAAACAAAGCTCTTCAATGTTCTGGGTGGCTCCTCAGTACTTTTCCATCTTTTAAATCAGTGAAGGCATGTTCTCTGGGTCCTCATATTGTAAGAATGTGGTTTTACACTTACAATCCACTCGAGCATAGCCCATCTCTGACCCTCCCAACCCCTTCATCAATACTAAGCCAAGGAATATCAGGCATCTCTAATCGCTGTTAGTAGGCCATGTTTTAATAAATAACTATAGCCAACCATCAAAATAAACATTTAACACCTTTTTAACTGCTCAAGCTTCCATGATAAACCTAGAATCTCTACTCAGTGGGCATCTAATCGAATAAACTCAGTATGATCAAATTTTATATTTCTCCACCATTATCCCACACCCTTTAAAATCCATTCCCACACATATTCCTTAGCTTCCTGCCGAAGAATCAGCATTTTAAATTCTTTAGTGGTGTAGCCACCCTCTCGTGGACCACACTTTCTATCTCCCTTTGAGGGGCTTCTTAGACCTTCAATCTGTTATAGGTCTAGAGGCAAACATTGTTGGGCCCATGAGGGACATTAGCTCCCACTGGGAGGGGGGGATTAGTTTCCTCAGCAAGGGTGGGGAGGAGGGATCTGCAGGGTGTGGATTCTTGCTGAGGGTGGGGAGATTAATCCTCAATAAAGAAAATCCCTCAGAATCCAAGGGTTCAAAATCCTCCTCATGGGTTCTCCCACACATTCCATCCCAAGTTTCAGGGTTCACCCTTTCCCCACCAGTGATCTCACTTTAACTGCTGACATCTTCATGCTGGGAATTAAATTTGCGTTGTAAAATCAGCCAAATGTATAATAAAGGGTTCCAGCTGTGATTTTCTGCTGCTTTGGCTCTTTGGCTGCTGGAGAGAAGATTCTTTCCAGAGCACACTTGGAAACCTTTTAAACTGTGTTTCGAATCCGGAGCTGGTCATTTTTATCACGAGCTCCTTATTTTCCTCTATCACTTTATCCAGACATGCTAGGAGCAACAAGGCAACATCATTATTTTCCTTATTTTTCCGCAATTTCTCGAACATTTTATATATAGAGTCGCTAAATTCCTTGCTTCTCACAAGAGGTGAGTTAGGTGAGTCAAATGGATCTATCTTCATAATTAGTTCAAATAGTCTGCACCAAGGATTATCATTCCTCATCACTCAGACACATAAAATATTTTTTAAAAATTACAAAATATGCTGGGCTCAAAAAACGTGCTGGGCTTGGTGGTGCACACCGTTAATCCTAGCACTTAGGAGGCAGAGGCAGACAGATCTCTGTGAGACAGAGGCGAGCCTGGTCTACATAGCTCCAGGCCAGCTGTGGCTACAGTAAGACCTTCTCTCAAAACAAAACAAAATAAAACCAAAAAATTACAAAATACTCAGAAAACAACAGAATTACAAGAGGAAGTCTTTCCTTACTAGCAATTACTTTTGATTAAACTTCAATCAGAAAGCAGAGACTGGGAACACTGAAAAAGGGAGTGATGTAATGCTGCAGATCCACAGGGCCAGTTCAACATCTGAAAAGCACTAATGTGTCGCACGTGTTTAATCTCAGCACTTGGGAGGCAGAGGCAGGTGGATCTCTGTGAGGTGGAGAGTAGTCTGGTCTACATAGTGAGTTCCAGGCATGCTGTGGTTACAGAGAGACCCTGTCTCAAAGAAACAATCACTAATGTACCCTCCAACAGACTAAAGAGAAAAGGTCAAATGAATGTGTCAAGTGAAGAAGAAAACGTCTCACACGATCTGACCTCCCTTTGTGTTTGTAATTTCTGCCAGCAGACTAGAACATCATCTCCTCGATAAATATCTTAAAGGATAAATCCCTGCGGGCTGAAGACATGGCTCAGGCTCACTTCTAAAGGCCCCAGGTTCCGTTCCCAGCATCCATGGTCCATAGTTGATAACTGCCTGTAACTACAGTTGCTGGGGATCTGACACACCCTTCTGGACTCCTTTGGCAGTACACTCACATGTGCACATACACACGGACACTTAAACATAATTAAAAATAAAAAATGTTAAAAGTAAATAAAAATAAAAACCCTGCATCTAACACATACTAAATGGTAAGAAACTGGGCCTTGCTTGCTAGCAGGATGCAAACAGACCAACCATTTCTTTTGGAACCATATTAGAATCCCTAGCTAATGGCATAAGACAAAAACAGGAAATAATAGGCATACATACTAGAAAGTTGTCTCTGGTCACAGACTATGGTGTCTATAAAAATAATCTAAACAATAAAAATCAGTGGTTACAGCAAGATTGCAAGAGAGGTTTGTACAAAAGTTTCCAGTAGTTCCATTCTCATATACCAACAGTGAACAATCAAAATTAGAAATGAAATGCAATATACGATGGCTCAGTGGTTGAGAGCATTGGCTGCTCCTGCAGAGGATCCAGGTTCAATACCCAGAACCCACATAACAGCTAACAGCTATCCATAACTTCAGTTCTAGGTGATCCCACACCCTCTTCTGATGTCTGTGGGCACTGCACATCATGGACACACCCACCAACTGCAGGCAATACACTCACATAAAAAGAAAAATATTTTTTGAAAAAAAGAAGCAGTATAACTAGGAGTAAAGTGTGTCATAAATCCAACAAAACAATGCACAAAATTTCTGTAAAGAAAACTCTTGAAGGAAATAAGACAGTGGATGAAGTTTTGAGTTTACGACCTGTTGGCAACATGTTGGTTTTTCACAGCTTGACCCAGAGTCGCCACAATCCTAATCCAAAACATAAAAAAAAAATCATTTTTGAGACAGGGTCTCAGTATGTAGTCCTGGTTGGCCTTAAACTCAGATATCCACTGCCTCTGTCTGCCAAGTGCTGGGATTAAAGGCATGTATCACCAATCCAGGCTAAAATTTTGTTATCTTTTAGACTATTGAAAATGTTTACTATGGGACCGTAGAGATGGCTCAGTGGTTAAGAGCACTGGCTATTCTTGCAGAGGACCTTGGTTCAATTCCCATCACCCACATGGCTGCTAACAACTGTCCTATACCCAGTTCCAGGGAAATCTAACACCCTCTTCTGACCTCTGTGAGCATTGTACAACATGGGTGCACTTCTTTAAAGGTGTGCTTTACTTACTTTTTGCGAGGGTGATTTAAAAAAAAAAAATGGCCAGGTGTGGTGGAGCACGGTTTTTTTAATCCCCAGACTTGGGAGGCAGAGGCAGGCAGATTTCTGTGAGATTGGGGCAGCCTGGTTTTCATAGTTTATTCCAGGCCAACTGTGACTTCAGGGAGACCCTGTCTCAAAAAGGCCAAAAAATTTCGTTATTTTATGTGTATGAGTGTTTTGCTTGCATGTATGTAACTGTACCATGGCGCATGCCTGGTACCCAAGGAGGCCAGGAGAGGGAGTTGGATCTCCTGGAACTGGAGTTATATAGATGGTTGTTAGCCACCATGTCAGTACTGGGAAATGAACCCAGGTCCACTTAACAGCAGTACTCTTACCTGTGGAGCCATGTCTCCAACCCTGCCTTGCTAGTGTGAGTTTTGGTGTTCTCTCTCTCTCTCTCTCTCTCTCTCTCTCTCTCTCTCTCTCTCTCTCTCATTTTTTGAGACAGGATCTTCCTGTAACCCCAGATGGTCTGGAACTCACTATGTAGATCAGACTGACCTTGAACTCAACAGTGATCCACCTGCCTCTGCCTCCTGAGTGCTGGGATTAAAGGGGTGCACCACAATGCCTGACTGATTTTGTAGTCATTTTATTGACAAATTCTATTGCAAGTATTTTTCCGTATTAAATTTTTCCTTTATTATTATTTTATTGAGATAGGGGCTCATGTAGGCTATGCTGGCCTCCAAGTCCATATGTAGTGAACTTCTGACCTTCCTGCCTCGATCTCCCAAGTGAGGATTATAGGCATGTAGTACCCTTTCCTGATGTTGTTTTTTTATTTATTCTTGTATGTGTCTGAATGTACTGTCTGCATGTAGGTTTGTGCACTCATGTTGTGCAAAGCCACAGAGGTCAGAAGATCCCCTGGAACTGGAGTCAAAGACTCAGCTGCCATGTGGGTGCTGGGGATCGAACCCGGATCCTCTGCAAGAGCAGTCTGCACTCTTAACTGCTAGGCCATCTCTCCAGCACCCCCCATCCTGTTTTTAAAGACCATGGTCACAGAGGGAGGTGGAAAGATAGACTGAGACAGCTGGGGCTGTGCTTCTTGGTAGAGTGCTTGCAAACCGTGACAGAGTTCCTTTATTCCGCATCATCTTCCTTCCCTGATGTCATCTTGCATAACCTATGACCGTTCTAACACTGAGAGAAACTAATTGGGGCAATCCTGTGAGCTAATGCAGATGTATTCAGGTTTCACCAGTGTTTCCACGAATGTTTTTCCTTTTCTTCCTGTGCTGCTTCTGATCTAGGACTCCAATGTCTGATCTAGGATTCTGTTTAATTGCTGTGTCTCATTCTTCTTTAATTTGACAGTGCCTCTGCCTTTTCTTCTTTTTTGTGACCTCGAGACTTCCGTGACCGAGGATGATGTTGTTGGGCAGGAAACATTATATAGACCAGGCTGGCCTCAATCTCGAAAGAGATCTGCCTGCCTCTGCCTCCCAAGTGCTGAGACTAACTATATGCACCACCATGCCCTGCTTTTAAAAAAAAAAACCAAAAAACAAACTTTTATTTTCTGTGTATGAGCGTTTCTCTGCATATGGAGGCCACAAGAGGATGTCGGATCCCCTGGAACTGGAGTTACAGACAGTTGTCAGTCACCATGTGGGTGCTGGGAACCAAACCTGGGTCCTCTGGAAGAAGAGTTAAGTGTTCTTCGATCACAGAGCCATCTCTCCAGGCCCTGAAACTCTGCAAGAAAGATCTATTGTGGACACAATCATGTATACCTTAATTTCATCTGGCAGAGGCAGAGGCAGGGGCAGTGACAGGGGCAACTGGATCTGTGTATTCCAGGCCAGCCTTCTCTCCACAGCAAGTTCCAGACCAGCTAGGAAAGGAGTGGAGGAAAGGAGGGAAGGCGGGAGAGAAGGAAGGGAGAAGGAAGAAAGGAAACGAAGAAGGGAGGAGAGAACTGGTCCTTTCTTGCTCACTTATCTATATTGTGCTCAGTCAGTTCTTTGTTGTTTTGAGGTAGGGTTGTAGGTAGTTCAGACTGGCCTCGAACTTGCTATGTGGCTGAAAATGCTTTTAAAATTCCTCCTCCTCCTTCTGCTCTTCCTCCTCCTCTTCCTCCTCCTCTTCCTCCTCCTCTTCCTCTTTCTCCTCCTCTTCCTCTTCTTCTTCTTCCTCCTCTTCCTCCTTCTCTTCCTCCTCCTCTTCCTCTTCCTCCTCTTCTTCCTCCTCCTCCTCTTCCTCTTCCTCCTCTTCCTCTTCCTCCTCATCCTCCACCTCCTCCTCCTTCTGTTTCTGGGTTTTTGAGACAGGGTCTTCCTATAGCCCTAGCTGGCCTGAAATTCACTATGTAGACCAGGCTGGGCTCAATCTCACAGAGATTCACCTGCCTCTGCCTCCCAAGTACATGCTGGAATGAAGACGTGCTGAGGAAATACCCAGAGCTTCCTACATAGTACAAGCACCACCATCAAGCCCCAGTCACAAACCTAACTTGGTTTTTTATGTGTGTGTTTTGCTTGCATGTCAGTGCACCTGTGGTGCACAGTGCCTGCAGAGGCCAGAGGAGGGCATCAAATACTCTGAAATTAGAGTTAAGGGTGGTTCTTAGCCGCCATGTGGGTGCTGGCAACCGAACCTGGGTCCTCTGCAGGACCAACCAGTGCCCTTAATGTATGAGCCATCTCTTCAGCCCCCTCTTTGTTCCTTATATCAGGATGGACTGGAAGATGTTTGTTCACTATTGTTTAGGCTTGTGATCTGTGTGAAAGCCAAGCCTCAGGGCTGGAAATGGATGTCAGCTCTATCCTTGCCAAGGCTTGCAGAAAATACTTTGCTGTCTGAAAGCTAAGGACTTGGAGAGCCAGGCTTGGCAGGGGAAGGAGCCCAACATGGTTCTTCAAGCCAGAAGCCCACAGCACGGTGGCCCCTGAGTGGAACTGACCTCAGAGCCTCTTAGCCACCCTGAAGGATTCAAATCCAGCAAGTGCTTGGTGGCCATAGACCACAGGTCTTCCAGGCCTTGGGAAATTAACCCTTATCACTTCAGAGTGGTGGAACAGACCTGATAGCTGTTGTCTCCACATTATGGGGCCCATAGATGATGTCCAGGTCTTGTTATGGGAGGGATTCAACTTGGCGGTTGAGAGAGCTACTTTGCCCTGAGATCACACCATGAGTACCAAGCTCCTAGTGCTTGTAAACCTTGTCTGTGTTACTGGTAGTTTTAGGGTAAAAGCCTGGATCTTGGCAGCCCTAAAAAGCTAGGCTTGGCCCTCTGTCCTCAATACACAAGTTAAAGAGATATTGTGGAAAGCAGTGTGCTGGTAGATGTCAACTTGATGCACTGGGTAATGGGACTCCCAACTGAGGAGATTCCTGCATTGGAATTGTTCTGTGGTCACATCTGTGGGGCATTTTCTTGATTGTTGAGTGATATGAGAGGGTCATTCCGAGAGGATGGTAGTGCCAACCCTGGCCAGGCTGTCTTGCATTGAATAAGAAAGCAGGCTGAGCACTGCCCAGAGGAGCAGGCCAGTAAGCAGCGTTCCTCCATGGTCTGTGCTCCAGGTTCCTGCCTTGGTTTCCCTTGATGATGGACTGTGCTTTAAGCCTAATAAACCCTTTCATTCCAAGTTGGGTTTTATCAGTATTTTTTATCAGCAATAGAGAAGCAAACTAGGGCAGAAATTGGTACAAGAGAGTGGACTTTTGCTGTGACAGACCTGACCGGGTTGTTCTGGAGAGGACTGTGGAAATATTTGGAACCTTGGGTTAGAAAAACCATTGAATGCTTAGAGCTCAGTGAGCTATTGTGGGAGCTTGGAACAGTTATACTGGAGAAAAATTTGGATGATAGAGGCTTGGCTTGTTTCTTTTTAAGGGAAGCAAAGACTTCACTGCTGTTTGTGTTGAATTAAAAAATTTTGGAAGCTGGGCATGGTGGCCCACACCTTTAATCCCAGAGAGGCAGGTGGGTCTCTATGAGTTCAAGGCCAGCCTGGTCTACATAGCAAGTTCCAGGTCAGCTGGGGCTACAAGGTCTCGAAAAAGAAAAAGAATTTTTGGAGGTGAAATCTTTTGTGCTTGACTGGGACAATTGATGCTGGTTAGCTGGAGCTGAAAATCAGCTGTGATAAGAGGCCCACATCACTTAGATTGAAATCTTCCGGGAAGTATTGGCTCAGGGTCAGCATACAGAAGCTGTGGTCCAAAGGTGGCCCAAGGCTCCATCTCAAGCTGGAAACAGGTCTTGGTAATATATAAGTCTTCTACATGATACTTGTTTTGAAGGCATGAAGGGGTCAGAGAGCAGCTGAGGCTTAGCACCCTTAGGGGCTAGGAGAGGCCCTTGGTGAAAGTACTGCCTCAGTCGCAGTGAAGACCCTCCAGGGTTGTTGGCGTCATGGAGGGAATCTCAGGCTTTGCACCTTGAGAGGCCAGAAGAGCCCATTGGTGAACATGCATCCTCACTTTCAGTAGCAACCCCAGCATATTGGAGATGCCAGGACCATGAATGGAATGACCACCAAGGGCAGCAACAGGTCTGGTGTGGAGCTGGCCTGGGCCTACCAGATGGGCTGTGTGTGCTGAGGATGGCAGAGCCTGAGAAGTGGAGCCACCCAAACCTTTTGAAACCCAGAAGATCCTGAGTGAATCCCAGATGTTTAGTCTTGGGCTACTGTGCTGGACTTTGGTTTTGCTTAAGTGTGCCTGATTCTTGCCTTGTGAAATAAAACAGTATTTAACTTGACAAGAGCTCACAGTTTAAAGACTTTCAAGAGACTTTGAAGTTTTAATGTGTTTAGATATTTTTTTAAAGACTGTGGGACTTTTAAAGTTGTACTGTTTTGGGTTGTGATATTGGTTTTAACATATCTTCAGGACAAGTAATGGAAAGGTTGTGATTTAATAGTGCTATGTTTGTGTGGCCAGTTGACAAAGGGTCAGCTGTGCTGGATAGCTTTAGTGTCAACTTGACACACCTAGGTAGAGGGAATCTCAACTGAGGAATTACCTCCATGGAATTGGCCATGTGTGGGGCAGTTTCTTGATGTTGAGTGATGTGGGAGGACTCAGCCCACTGTGGGCAGTGCCAACCCTGGACAGGTTGTCCTGGGTTGTATTAGAAAGCAGGCACTCTTTAGGCAGAGGCAGAGGCAGAGGCAGGGGGATCTTTGTGAGTTCAAGGCCAGCCTGGTCTACAGAGTGAGTTCCGGGAGAGCTGGGACTACAGGAAGACCCTGTCTCAAAAAGACAAAAAAAAAGCCAGCAGGCTGAGCAGCTAGAGGAGCAAGCCAGTAAGCGGCTATCCTCCGTGGTATGTGTTCCTGCCTTGACTTCCCTTGATGATGGACTGTGCTGTGAGCCAAATAAATCCTTTCTTTCATTCCCAAGTTGGTTTTGGTCAGTATTTTCATCACAGCAAGAAAGAAGGAAACGAAGACAGGTTTATTCAACATGACCACACAGAAAACAAAGCTCTCACCACAAAGGGAATAGCGTTTATTCAGGAACCAAATATGTGGGGTCATGGTCCAGGAACACAAGTTCAGCTTACGACCAATACGGCTTTCCAACGTGGTAACATTTCCGTGAATTGTTTATAGACAACGCAGAAAAGTCACAAGTTAATACATTTTGAAGTGTATTGGTAGGAATGTCAGGCTGAAGACAGGTTGCAGCAAAGAGAGGAAATTCTTGGTCCAGCCCTTAGATGCTATCTGATGACTTTCGTAGCCTTTGGAGCGCTGAAGCTAGGGGTCTGTTTGTACATTCCAAAAAGATTTACCTGAGAGTCACATGGGTGTTACCTCACACACAGAGCTAAGCAATGAATGGCTACTTAGGGGGCTAAAACAGCCCAAGATCATTTGGGCTCCCACTGTTCACAGTTTGTCAATAGGTCAGTGAGACTGCGGAATGTTTAACTTTTGTGCTGGCTTTCTGTTTTGGTTTTGTTTGTTGGTTGGTTGGTTGGTTGGTGTTTTTCTTTTGGTAACCAGTTCACATCCCCATGAACACTCCGAAATATTTCGAGCATGGACGCTTTGAGCCACACTCCATAGAGAGCTCAATGCAGCAGGTCTGGGGAGGGGGCGGTGACACCGCAGCTCCAATCCCGCCCCCTTCCCAGGTGATCCTCTCTGGGCTGATCCTTGAAAGCCATCCAACTGGACGCGGGCGTTTCCAGCTGAGAATACTTTGCTCTGCCGCATCTGCAGACTCAGGCACCGGAGGGAGAGTAGCAGCTCCAGCAGGCTCCCTCCTTCCCGGGTGAGGGTGTGGGCTGGGCATCCAGGAGGGTGGGTAGCCTTGATGCAGCGCGGGTCGGAGCCAGAGATCTGTGAGGCTAAGGGCTCAGACCACCCACGCCGCATGCGCTGCTCCGCTCCACGCGCGAGTTGGAAGGTTAGTGCGGGAGAGGACCGACCCGGCATCAGGCAGCCCCTGAACTTAGGGAGCAGCGGGGGAGCCCTAGGACTTAGGGCGCAGCGGGGGAGCCTTGGGACTTAGGGCACAGCGGGGGAACCTCGGACTTAGGGCACAGCTGGGGAGCCTCTGGCTTAGGGCGCAGCCTGGGATCCCTTGGATTTAGGGGCGCGTCTACAGGGCGCAACCGGGTCTGTCAGGACGACTGCGTTCCTGACAGTCTCCGCTGAGGAGTGCGCTCCCAGGGAACTGGTTCTTCCCGAAGTCTGGGATGCGACCTTGGCCTCGCAGTAGGGTGGGTTGGGAGAGTGCACACACCTTCCCACTCGGGATCAGGGTCCATGCACCTGTACTGCACTGAGCAGCCTTGGTCCCCGACTCCTGTGGCTCCCCACCTGTAGGTACAGCGGGGTGGTGCGACCTGCCAGGGGCCAGGTGCACCCCCCTCTGAGGTGCTCTGTAGCTCCAGAAGGGCTTCCAGGGATGACCGCAGAGGTGTTTGCTTTCAAGATTGCTGAGTAAATCTCTGTTGAGTTTTTTAAACTTTTTTAAAATTTATTTATGTATGCGTATGAATGTACTGTCTACATGTAGGTTTGTGCACCCGTGTCGTGCAATGCCGCAGAGGTCAGAAGACGGTGTAGGATTCCCCTGTAACTGGAGTTTCAGACGGTTCTCAGCCGCCATGTGGGTGCTGAGGATCAAACCCGGGTCCTCTGCAAGAGCAGTCGGCGCTCTTAACCGCTAGGCTATCTCTCCAGCCCCCCCCCCCCCTTTATTTTGAGACAGGATCTCCCTATAGCCCCATATGTCCTGGAACTCACTATGTAGACCAGGCTGGCTTGAACTCAGAGATCCACTTGCCTCTGTCTCCAGAGTGCTGGGAGTAAAGGCATGAGCTACCATGCCGGACATAGGTGATTTAATGTGTTTTTTTGTTTGTTTGTTTGTTTGTTTTGTTTTGTTTTTTTTGCGGTTCTCAGCCCCAGCCTTTACGGCAGCGCTATCCACCCAGCCCAAGGTGATTTAATTTTTAAGTGATATGGATGACCGAGTCTTTTGCCAAGCACCTTGCCCAGGTGTTTGCTTATGTCAAATCCTCTCAATGTGGTGACATTAATGTCAGGTTTCTGGTGAAGAAACTGTTAGCAAGGTAACATGCCCAGGCTCCAGAAAAGCAGCCTGGATCCGGGAGACCCCAGGTGGTCTGGGGGAGGGTGGAGGAATTGCTGCGGGCCTGGTCAGGAGGTGCCCTTGTGACCTTTGGAAGGTTCTCTCTCTGAGCTTCCTTAAATTCCTTAAGTAATCTTTCTTGGGAGACCCTGTCTCAAAAAAGACCAAAAAAGTAATTTATTGTGTGGGGTGGAGGTGGGGGTCGCCTGCCACTGTGCATGTGTAGGCATACATCAGAGGACAACTTGCTTCTCTCCTTCATCATGTTGATCTAGGGATTGAACACAGGTCATCAGGCTTGGTGGCAAGCACCTTTACCATCTCAGAGACCCATGATCAGACTCTTTTGAGGAAATAGATTTGTCTGGTTGAAAAGACAGTTTGGAATTCCACAAAATCCACCTCCATTGGTAACTAATTTTTACCTGACTTTGGATACTTGATCCAGCAAAGGAGGGTAGGGACTCCAGCTTCAGGGTGGGCTGTTGGGTTAAATATGAGCTCCAGAAAGCAGCCAGGTCAAGAGCAAGGGCCAGTGGTTATGAAGTACCTGACTTTTCCTTGGGCTCTTACCATTAAGAGGATGTACTTCCTACTTTTGTAACCAGATGAGGACTTGGAGCTCAGACTGCTTTGGCTGTTCTTAAGGCAGAGTAAAGCCTATGGGGGAGGGGATCCCTGGGGCAATGGAGGCAGCGTGGCTGGTGGTGCTGGCTAGCTGGGGGAGGATGCCTTCACCCAGCAATCCTGGCTTTCCCTAGATAGGTTTTAAGGAGCGGAGCAGGTGGTCTGCTTTGTAGAATTGGCAAAGCTCTCCTGAAGCCGTGGAGAACTAACTGAAAGAGAACGGCAGTGAGCTGGGGAGGAGGGGGTGTGCTGGGCTGGGAGGCAGGGGAGGAGCCCTTGAGGAGGGATGAGATGGGATCAGAGGGTTGGAGAGATGGCTCAGTGCTTAAGAGCACTGGGTGCTCTTGCACTCAATATAGTGGCTGACACTGGAACTCAGTTCCAGGGCATCTGAAGCCACCTTCTGGCCTTCATGGGCATTTCACACACCATACACAAGTACAAGTAGGCAAAATAAAAATAAAAATTTTTCTGAGTGTAGTGGTGCATACCTTTTAATCTCAGCACTTGGGAGGCAGAGGCAGGTGGATCTCTGTGAGTTCAAGGCCAGCCTGGTCTGCATAGTGAGTTCCAGGCCATCTGTGGCTACAGGGAGACCCTGTGTCAAAAAGACCAAGAAAAGAAAAAAAGGGGGGGGGCAACTGCCTGGGTGTTGGTGTCTGCCCAGTGTTCTGGCTCCTTAGCAATACATGTTTGCACATATTTCGCCCTGAGGTTGGGTGCTGCTTGTACTCTGTTCTGTGTTTAACTGTGGTTTCAGTCAGCTAACAATACACTTAGCATCTTAAGTGCTTTTGAGAACAGTCAGTAGTGAGCTCTGGTGCATCAATTACTGTGCTCTCCAGGACATCCCCCCATTTACCCTCACCTGCACTGCAGTTCTACCTTATTTCTATGAAATCTGATTATAGCACACATGGGTAGAACCAGACTGAGCTTGTCCTTCTGTTGTACCTGATGTGAGCCACAGAGGAACACCACACAGTGGTCATCAAATCAAGAGTCCTGCCTGGTGTGATAGTGCATGCCTTTAATCCCAGCACTCAGGAGGCAGAGGCAGGCGGATCTCTGTGAGTTCAAGGCCAGCCTGGTCTACAAAGTGAGTTCCAGGCCAGCTGGGGCTACAGGGAGACCCTGTCTCAAAAAAAAAAAAATATTAAGAGTCCTTTAATAGCTGGCAGTCCAGAGAAGGCTAAGGTCAGAAAGAAATCTCGCCTTAGAGGAGAGGAAGAGCAGGGTTTATAAAGTCTAAAACTACAATTACCAGGGACATAGTTGGCTAGAGCAAAACTGTCCCTTTGGACAGTTCGCTTTTTAACTGCCATATTTACTTAGCATCCTGTCTCAAGATTCATCCCTATTGTAGCATGTGCCAAGAATTTTTTTTTCTTTCAAAAGCGGAATGAATTCCACTGTATGCATAGGCCACATCTCTATCTGCTCATCCATTGAAGGCTGGGTACTTTGCAGGTTTTGCTTCATGCACTGGATTTAAGACCTAATAGTCTTAAATGCAGTCTCCATGGTTGAGAATGGTGACAGGCAGAAATTTAGGAAGGTCTTGTGACAGCAGGACATTGAGGAAAGCCAGTGGGGTGTCCTTGTGGGAAAGTCTATTTCAAAAAGAGTTTCAGTATTTCTGAAACAGAACTACTTACCTTCAGAACAATTGGGATCAAATCTAGTTTCTTGAGAGTAAAACCGAACTAGATTTTATCTGCTCACTGCCTGCTTCTTAGACAAGGGTGCTTTGTGGTGGCCAACACTTAGGCACTGCCTGGACTGTTCTGGAGAAGCAAACATGAGCACTCCTAACGTAGAACTAGCATGTCTGAAACAAGCTGCACTCCTCTTACCTGGCCGTTCTCCAGGAAGCCCAGCCTTAGCAGCAGCTCAGATGAGCCCTGTCTGTCACCTAGGTGTCTGGTGCTTATGAGAGGAGCCCTCCATGTGCTAGGAGATGGAGGAAGTGTGTGTTGTTTGCAAGGAAGAATCTACACTTTCTTCCCTTGCGGTTAAAATCAACAAGGTGCTTAGGAGAGAAAGTCTCAGGCTGTTATTTGACTTAACAAAGGACAAATCTTTTTTGTTTTCTCCCTGCAAAATTCATTACTAGCCTGGGGAAAGCTGTTCTCCAAGTGTGATCTGGCGATCCTTGAGAGCTTTTATGGGGTCCACAAGGTCAAAACTACTTTAGAAACAATGCTGTTATTTGCCTTTTTCTGTGTCAAGTGTACAGTGGAGTTTCTCAGATGCTGTGACTTAGGTTCACCCCTATGTGGCTAATGGCATGTGTGGCTGAGTAGTCTTGTGTTTCTAGAGCCTCTAGGCTTGGCGACTGCGTTGGTTACTTCCTTGCTGCTATGAGAAATACCATAAAAGCAACTTGGTAGAGGAAAGGTTCACTTCAGCTTCTAGGTTACAGTCCATCATTGAGAGAAGCCGAGGGGAGTATTTTCTTCAGACACATCAGTGGAATTCCCAAACCTGGGTGCCTACAAGAGCCAGCTGTTCTCTCACAACACACTTTTCTTACTCTATACTTTCTCTTTTTTTCTTATTTCCTCCCTCCCCTCTCCCCTCCTCCCCTCCTCCCTCCCCTCCCCTTCCTCCTTTCCTTCCCTTCCTCTCACCCCTCCCCTCTCCCCTTTCTCCCTCCCCTCCCCC
>VZQC01006589.1:8996310-9019847 GCA_009823505.1 Rhizomys pruinosus
CCTGCATGTCCGTGACTGCACCCTGCATGTCCGTGACTGCATCTTGCATGTCTGTGACTGCACCCTGCATGTTCATGACTGCATCCTGAATGTCTGTGACTGCACCCTGCATGTCCATGACTGCACCCTGCATGTCCGTGACTGCACCCTGCATGTCTGTGACTGCATCCTGCATGTCTGTGACTGCACCCTGCATGTCCGTGACTGATCCTGCATGTCTGTGACTGCATCCTGCATGTCCGTGACTGCACCTTGCATGCAGTGGCCACAGAGGCCAAAAGAAGATGGTGGATTCTGTGGAACTAGAGTTATAGACAGTTGTTAGCTGCTGTTTGGGTGTTGGGAACTGAAACAAGGTCCCCTGCAAGAATAGCCAGTGCCCTTAACCACTGAGCCATCTCTCCTGCCTCAAAATATGAGTTCCTAAGAGTAGGCAGCTCTCTCTGTCTTTTCCTCCATTAGCCACTTGCTCTCTCTCCTAGCCCCTGGCTGCTTCTAAAATGTCACATCTAAGTAGATGCTTAAAATACATTTTTTTTGCCTCCTTGTCAAGGCCCCTGATGACATGTCCCCACCAGGCCTTTGCTCTTACTCTTATAACTTGGGTACAGTAAGACTTTCCACCCTAGATCAACCACTTGCCTTTTAGTTGTTTGGGGGTAGCAGGCAGGGACAGTGCTTGTAGAAGCTGCAAGGGAACAGTCAGGGTTGGAGAGGGTTAGGATAAAGGTAGAGGAAGCAGAGGTGGAGGTTCCGGGAGTACTGAGATGGCAGAGATGACCAGCACCATGGGCCAGAGCAGCCTGCAGGAGGAAAAGGAGGTCTGAGCCTAGGGAGGCAGGAGCTGAGGGGTGTGACCAGGACAAGGAGGAAGAAGGGGAAGGGAAGGGAGGGGAGAGGAGAAGAGGGGAGGGGAGAAAAAAAAAAAAAAAAAAAAAAAAAAGAAGGGAGGGAGGAAATGGAGGTGGGGAGAGGGAGGGATGGAATAGGGAAGGGAAGGAAGGGGGAGAAGGAAGAAGGGGGTGGAGGAAGGGAGGGGAGAGAGGAAGGGAGAGAGAGGAGAAGGGAGGGAGGGGAGGGGAGGGGAGGGGGGGGAGGGGAGGAGGGAGGGGAGGGAGGGGGGGGAGGGGAGAAAGGGGAGAGGGGAGGGGTGAGAGGAATGGGAAGGAAAGGAGGAAGGGGAGGGAGGGAGGAGGGGAGGAGGGAGAGGGGAGGGAGGAAATAAGAAAAAAAGAGAAAGTATAGTAAGAAAAGTGTGTTGGAGAGAACAGCTGGCTCTTGTAGGCACCCAGGTTTGGGAATTCCACTGATGTGTCTGAAGAAAATACTCCCCTCGGCTTCTCTCAATGATGGACTGTAACCTAGAAGCTGAAGTGAACCTTTCCTCTACCAAGTTGCTTTTATGGTATTTCTCATAGCAGCAAGGAAGTAACCAACGCAGTCGCCAAGCCTAGAGGCTCTAGAAACACAAGACTACTCAGCCACACATGCCATTAGCCACATAGGGGTGAACCTAAGTCACAGCATCTGAGAAACTCCACTGTACACTTGACACAGAAAAAGGCAAATAACAGCATTTTTCTAAAGTAGTTTTGACCTTGTGGACCCCATAAAAGCTCTCAAGGATCGCCAGATCACACTTGGAGAACAGCTTTCCCCAGGCTAGTAATGAATTTTGCAGGGAGAAAACAAAAAAGATTTGTCCTTTGTTAAGTCAAATAACAGCCTGAGACTTTCTCTCCTAAGCACCTTGTTGATTTTAACCGCAAGGGAAGAAAGTGTAGATTCTTCCTTGCAAACAACACACACTTCCTCCATCTCCTAGCACATGGAGGGCTCCTCTCATAAGCACCAGACACCTAGGTGACAGACAGGGCTCATCTGAGCTGCTGCTAAGGCTGGGCTTCCTGGAGAACGGCCAGGTAAGAGGAGTGCAGCTTGTTTCAGACATGCTAGTTCTACGTTAGGAGTGCTCATGTTTGCTTCTCCAGAACAGTCCAGGCAGTGCCTGCGTGTTGGCCCCCACAAAGCACCCTTGTCTAAGAAGCAGGCAGTGAGCAGATAAAATCTAGTTCGGTTTTACTCTCAAGAAACTAGATTTGATCCCAATTGTTCTGAAGGTAAGTAGTTCTGTTTCAGAAATACTGAAACTCTTTTTGAAATAGACTTTCCCACAAGGACACCCCACTGGCTTTCCTCAATGTCCTGCTGTCACAAGACCTTCCTAAATTTCTGCCTGTCACCATTCTCAACCATGGAGACTGCATTTAAGACTATTAGGTCTTAAATCCAGTGCATGAAGCAAAACCTGCAAAGTACCAGCCTTCAATGGATGAGCAGATAGAGATGTGGCCTATGCATACAGTGGGATTCATTCGCTTTTGAAAGAAAAAAAAATTCCTGGCACATGCTACAATAGGGATGAATCTTGAGACAGGATGCTAAGTATAATATGGCAGTTAAAAAGCGAACTGTCCAAAGGGACAGTTTTGCTCTAGCCAACTATGTCCCTGGTAATTGTAGTTTGACTTTTATAAACCCTGCTCTTCCTCTCCTCTAAGGCGAGATTTCTTCTGACCTTAGCCTTCTCTGGACTGCCAGCTATTAAAGGACTCTTAATATTTTTTTTTTTTTGAGAAGGGTCTCCCTGTAGCCCCAGCTGCCTGGAACTCACTTTGTAGACCAGGCTGGCCTTGACTCACGCGAGATGCCTGCCTGCCTCCTGAGTGCTGGGATTAAAGGCATGCACTTCACACCAGGCAGGACTCTTGATTTGATGAGCATGTGTGGTGTTCCTCTGTGGCTCACATCAGGTACAACAGAAGGACAAGCTCAGTCTGGTTCTACCCATGTGTGCTATAATCAGATTTCATAGAAATAAGGTAGAACTGCAGTGCAGGTGAGGGTAAATGGGGGGATGTCCTGGAGAGCACAGTAATTGATGCACCAGAGCTCACTACTGACTGTTCTCAAAAGCACTTAAGATGCTAAGTGTATTGTTAGCTGACTGAAACCACAGTTAAACACAAAACAGAGTACAAGCAGCACCAACCTAGGGCGAAATATGTGCAAACAATGTATTGCTAAGGACAGAACACTGGGCAGACACCAACACCCAGGCAGTTGCCCCACCACTTTTTTTCTTTCTTTTCTTGGTCTTTTTGACACAAGCACAGGTCTTCCTGTGCCAGCAAGGCCTGGAACTCACTATGCAGACCAGGTGGCCTTGAACTCACAGAGATCCACTGCCTCTGCCTCCCAAGTGCTAGTATTAAAGGTATGCACCACTACATAAAAAATTTTTATTTTTATTTTGCCTACTTGTACTTGTGTATGGTTGTGACATGCCCATGAAGGCCAGAAGGTGGCTTCAGATGCCCTGGAACTGAGTTCCAGTGTCAGCCACTATATTGGTGCAAGAGCACCCAGTGCTCTTAAGCACTGAGCCATCTCTCCAACCTCTGATTCCCATCTCATCCCTTCCTCAAGGGCTCCTCCCCTGCCTCCCAGCCCAGCACACCCCCTCCTCCCCAGCTCACTGCCGTTCTCTTTCAGTTAGTTCTCCACGGCTTCAGGAGAGCTTTGCCAATTCTACAAAGCAGACCACCTGCTCCGCTCCTTAAAACCTATCTAGGGAAAGCCAGGATTGCTGGGTGAAGGCATCCTCCCCCAGCTAGCCAGCACCACCAGCCACGCTGCCTCCATTGCCCCAGGGATCCCCTCCCCCATAGGCTTTACTCTGCCTTAAGAACAGCCAAAGCAGTCTGAGCTCCAAGTCCTCATCTGGTTACAAAAGTAGGAAGTACATCCTCTTAATGGTAAGAGCCCAAGGAAAAGTCAGGTACTTCATAACCACTGGCCCTTGCTCTTGACCTGGCTGCTTTCTGGAGCTCATATTTAACCCAACAGCCCACCCTGAAGCTGGAGTCCCTACCCTCCTTTGCTGGATCAAGTATCCAAAGTCAGGTAAAAATTAGTTACCAATGGAGGTGGATTTTGTGGAATTCCAAACTGTCTTTTCAACCAGACAAATCTATTTCCTCAAAAGAGTCTGATCATGGGTCTCTGAGATGGTAAAGGTGCTTGCCACCAAGCCTGATGACCTGTGTTAATCCTAGATCAACATGATGAAGGAGAGAAGCAAAGTTGTCCTCTGATCGTATGCACTACATGCACAGTGGCAGGCGACCCCCACCTCCACCCACCAACCAATTATAAATTACTTTTTTGGTCTTTTTTGAGACAGGGTTCCCCAAGAAAGATTACTTAAGGAATTTAAGGAAGCTCAGAGAGAGAACCTTCCAAAGGTCACCAAGGGCACTCCTGACCAGCCCGCAGCCATTCCTCCACCCTCCCCCAGACCACCTGGGGTCTCCCGGATCCAGGCTGCTTTTCTGGAGCCTGGGCATGTTACCTTGCTAACAGTTTCTTCACCAGAAACTGACATTAATGTCACCACATTGAGAGGATTTGACATAAGCAAACACCTGGGCAAGGTGCTTGGCAAAAGACTCGGTCATCCATATCACTTAAAAATTAAATCACCTTGGGCTGGGTGGATAGCGCTGCCGTAAAGGCTGGGGCTGAGAACCGCAAAAAAAACAAAACAAAACAAACAAACAACAACACAAAAAAACACATTATTAAATCACCTATGTCCGGCATGGTAGCTCATGCCTTTACTCCCAGCACTCTGGAGACAGAGGCATGGGATCTCTGAGTTCAAGCCAGCCCTGGTCTAACATAGTGAGTTCCGGACATATGGGCTAAGGGAGATCCTGTCTCAAAATTAAAGGGAGGGGGGGCGGGGGCTGGAGAGATAGCCTAGCGGTTAGAGCGCCGACTGCTCTTGCAGAGGACCGGGTTTGATCCTCAGCACCCACATGGCGGCTGAGAACCGTCTGAAACTCCAGTTACAGGGGGAATCCTACACCGTCTTCTGACCTCTGCGGCATTGCACGAACAGGGTGCACAAACCTACTGAGACAGTACATTCATACGCATACTATAAATTTTAAAAAAGTTTAAAAACCTCAACAGAGATTTACTAGCAATCTTGAAAGCAAACACCTCTGCGGTCATCCCTGGAAGCCCTTCTGGAGCTACAGAGCACCTCAGAGGGGGGTGCACCTGGCCCCTGGCAGGTCGCACCACCCCGCTGTACCTACAGGTGGGGAGCCACAGGAGTCGGGGACCAAGGCTGCTCAGTGCAGTACAGGTGCATGGACCCTGATCCCGAGTGGGAAGGTGTGTGCACTCTCCCAACCCACCCTACTGCGAGGCCAAGGTCGCATCCCAGACTTCGGGAAGAACCAGTTCCCTGGGAGCGCACTCCTCAGCGGAGACTGTCAGGAACGCAGTCGTCCTGACAGACCCGGTTGCGCCCTGTAGACGCGCCCCTAAATCCAAGGGATCCCAGGCTGCGCCCTAAGCCAGAGGCTCCCCAGCTGTGCCCTAAGTCCGAGGTTCCCCCGCTGTGCCCTAAGTCCCAAGGCTCCCCCGCTGCGCCCTAAGTCCTAGGGCTCCCCCGCTGCTCCCTAAGTTCAGGGGCTGCCTGATGCCGGGTCGGTCGTCTCCCGCACTAACCTTCCAACTCGCGCGTGGAGCGGAGCAGCGCATGCGGCGTGGGTGGTCTGAGCCCTTAGCCTCACAGATCTCTGGCTCCGACCCGCGCTGCATCAAGGCTACCCACCCTCCTGGATGCCCAGCCCACACCCTCACCCGGGAAGGAGGGAGCCTGCTGGAGCTGCTCACTCTCCCTCCGGTGCCTGAGTCTGCAGATGCGGCAGAGCAAAGTATTCTCAGCTGGAAACGCCCGCGTCCAGTTGGATGGCTTTCAAGGATCAGCCCAGAGAGGATCACCTGGGAAGGGGGCGGGATTGGAGCTGCGGTGTCACCGCCCCCTCCCCAGACCTGCTGCATTGAGCTCTCTATGGAGTGTGGCTCAAAGCGTCCATGCTCGAAATATTTCGGAGTGTTCATGGGGTGTGAACTGGTTACCAAAAGAAAAACACCAACCAACCAACCAACCAACAAAACAAAACCAAAAAGAAAAGCCAGCACAAAGTTAAACATTCCGCAGTCTCACTGACCTATTGACAAACTGTGACAGTGGGAGCCCAAATGTTTTGGGCTGTTTTAGCCCCCTAAGTAGCCATTCATTGCTTAGCTTGTGTGTGAGGTAACACCCCTGTGACTCTCAGTGTAAATCTTTTTGGAATGTACAAACAGACCCCTAGCTTCAGCGCTCCAAAGGCTACGAAAGTCATCAGATAGCATCTAAGGGCTGGACCAAGAATTTCCTCTCTTTGCTGCACACCTGTCTTCAGCCTGACATTCCTACCCTACACTTCAAATGTTTAACTTGTGACTTTCTTGTCTGTTGTCTATGAAACAATTACGGAAATGTTACCACGTTGGAAAGCCGTATTGGTCGTAAGCTGAACTTGTGTTCCTGGACCATGACCCCACATATTGGTTCCTGAATAAACGCTATTCCCTTTGTGGTGAGCGCCTTTGTTTTCTGTGTGGTCATGTTGAATAAACTGTCTTCGTTTCCTTCTTTCTTGCTGTGATGAAAATACTGACCAAACAAACTGGAGATGAAGAAAGGGATTTTAGCTACATTCCAGTCCAGCATCCAGAGGAGTCAGGTCAGGAACCAAGCAAACCAGGAAGAAGCACTGCTTACTGGCTTGCTCCTCTGCCTGCTCAGCCTGCTGGCTTTTTTTTTGTCTTTTTGAGACAGGGTCTTCTCCGTAGTCCCAGCTCTCCGGAACTCACTCTGTAGACCAGGTGGCTTGAACTCACAAAGATCCCCTGCCTCTGCTCTGCCTCTGCCTAAAGAGTGCCTGCTTTCTAATACAACCGAGGACAACCTGCTCCAGGGTTGGCACTGCCCACAGTGGGCTGAGTCTCCCACATCACTCAACATCAAGAACTGCCCCACACATGGCCAATTCCATGGAGGTAATTCCTCAGTTGAGCTCTTCTACTAGGTGTGTCAAGTTGACACTAAAGCTATCCAGCACACTGACCCCTTGTCAACTGGCCACACAAACATAGCAACTATTAAATCACAACCTTTCCATTACTTGTCCTGAAGATATGTTAAAACCAATATCACAACCCAAAACAGTACAACTTTAAAGTCCCACAGTCTTTAAAAATATCTAAACACATTAAAGTTCAAAGTCTCTTGAAAGTCTTTAAAACTGTGAGCTCTTGTCAAGTTAAATACTGTTTTATTTCAAAAGCAAGAATCAGGCACACTGAGCAAAACCAAAGTCCAGCACAGTAGCCCAAGACTAAACATCTGGGATTCACTCAGGATCTCTGGTTGTTTTCAACAGGTTTGGGTGGCTCTCCACTTCTACAGGCTCTGCCATCCTCAGCACACAAGCCCATCTGGTAGGCCCAGGCCAGCTCCACACCAGACCTGTTGCTGACCTTGGTGGTCATTCCCTCCTTGGTCCTGGCATCTCAATACTGGGGTGTTTGCTACTGAAAGTAGATGGGGATGCATGTTCACCCAATGGGCTCTTCTGGCCCTCTCAAGGTGCAAAGCCTAGATTCCCTCCATGTGACGTCCATACACAACCCTGAGGGTCTTCACTGCGACTGAGGCAGTACTTTCACCAAGGGCCTCTCCTAGCCGCCTAAGGGTGCTAGGCCTCAGCTGCTCTCTGACCCCTTCATGCCTTCAAAACCAGTACCATGTGAAGACTTACATTACCAAAGGCTGTTCTGCTTGAGTGGAGGTTGGCCCCTTTGGACCACAGCTTCTGTAGTGACCCTGAGCCACTTACTCCCGGAAGATTTCAATCTAAGTGATGTGGGCCTTTATCCAAGTATTTCAGCTCCAGCTAACCAGCATCAATTGTCCCACGTCAAGCACAAAAGATTTCACATCTCAAAAATTCTTTTTCTTTTTCGGACTTGTAGCCCAGCTGACCTAGAACTCTTGCTATGTAGACCCGGCTGGCCTTGAACTCATAGAGATCCACCNTCTTAGACAAGGGTGCTTTGTGGTGGCCAACACCTAGGCACTGCCTGGACTGTTCTGGAGAAGCAAACATGAGCACTCCTAACGTAGAACTAGCATGTCTGAAACAAGCTGCACTCCTCTTACCTGGCCGTTCTCCAGGAAGCCCAGCCTTAGCAGCAGCTCAGATGAGCCCTGTCTGTCACCTAGGTGTCTGGTGCTTATGAGAGGAGCCCTCCATGTGCTAGGAGATGGAGGAAGTGTGTGTTGTTTGCAAGGAAGAATCTACACTTTCTTCCCTTGCGGTTAAAATCAACAAGGTGCTTAGGAGAGAAAGTCTCAGGCTGTTATTTGACTTAACAAAGGACAAATCTTTTTTGTTTTCTCCCTGCAAAATTCATTACTAGCCTGGGGAAAGCTGTTCTCCAAGTGTGATCTGGCGATCCTTGAGAGCTTTTATGGGGTCCACAAGGTCAAAACTACTTTAGAAAAAATGCTGTTATTTGCCTTTTTCTGTGTCAAGTGTACAGTGGAGTTTCTCAGATGCTGTGACTTAGGTTCACCCCTATGTGGCTAATGGCATGTGTGGCTGAGTAGTCTTGTGTTTCTAGAGCCTCTAGGCTTGGCGACTGCGTTGGTTACTTCCTTGCTGCTATGAGAAATACCATAAAAGCAACTTGGTAGAGGAAAGGTTCACTTCAGCTTCTAGGTTACAGTCCCAATTGAGAGAAGCCGAGGGGGAGTATTTTCTTCAGGACCACTAGCAGGGGGAAGGCCCAAAAATCGGGCGGACGACAGAAGAGCCCGCTGGCTCCAAAACATACGGGGAGGGACAGAGAGTATAGGGAGAGGGGGGCGGAGGGACGAAAGAATAAAAGTCCGAGGGTAGGATATTAATGAAGACAAAGTAAGAAAGCAACGGTAAATAATGGAAGAAGGGAAGGAAAGTAAGTCGAACCAAGAAGAAAATGAGAAAGTGGGAGAAAGAACGATGAAAAAAAAATAAAAAAAGATAGATAAATCAAGAAAGGAAGGATGGAAGGAAAGACAGAAAGAAAACGAAAGAAAGAGAGCGAAAGAAAGCGAAGACGAGAGATAAAAGAAATTGAATGCAAGAACTGAGGGAAGTGAAAAGAAGGAATTCAATGCCATTACGGACGGACAACGAACACAGAAATGAAAATCTAATGAAATTAAGTAGGAGAAACGAAAGATCTAGCTAGCAATTACTGAAGGGGCCATGACGGACCGGCATGGCCTCCTTCCTTCCCTTCCTTCCTTCCCTTCCTTTCCTTCCCTTCCTTCCCTTCCTTCCCTTCCTTCCTTCCCTTCCTTCCCTTCCTTCCCTTCCTTCATTTCATTTCTTCACTGCAGGAAATATAGTTCTTTTTGTGAATATCTGCATGTTAACATTATTGAATGAATAACAATGAGCACCTTTTAAAATTTCAGACACAGTAAATACTGATACAGGACATTATCCTATGAACTCTGGAGTCCACAGTTTTTAAACTGTAAAGGAATCTTGAATTTGAAATGGAAAAATTTGAGGGCTGCTGCCTTAAGAGTAGTCACGGTCACCCAGGTGGACACCTGAGAAATGCATCCATGGCTAACATAACTCACAGCTGGCTACAACAGCCTGTCATCCCATTATCTTAATGGGACTACCACTGTGTGTAACATGTGGCTGTGTCAAGTGAACTGGGCAGTAACAAGATGGGAAGTGGATAGCTGCAGCTTCAATTTTGTTTGAATTTTTGAATCCATGCATTGTTAAAGCTATGTGTAAGGGGTCTTAGCTGCAGGAGGCATGGGCTGAAGCTGGAAGGCAGAGTGGACAGTCCTGCCCACCTGTGGCCTGGGCAGAGGACCAGTGTTGGCTGTGAGTGTGCTAGGCTCATGCTGTCCACACTGCCAGATTGAAACACTTGGCCTTTGGCTAAGAACCGGTCAGGTGCTTCCTTGTGGGATGATCAAGCGGGATGTACCTGTTTGCTATCTCAGAATTTGCTTTTTCACCCCTGGTGATTCAGTCCTTTGCTTTGGGGAACTGGAAAGTTTCCTTGGGTTTCAAATAGCCTGGGGAACCCCCAGGGTCTCTTGAGTTCCTCCGTCTGCTTTTGAACTTGCCGCATGACTCACAGAGCAGAGGTCTTGCCTGGTTTGGGTTCTCACAGTGGCTGTAGGGAGGATTTCTCCATGGCATTCTGAGGGACATCTGAGGCAAGTTTCAGACATTCCCTGTAATGTGCCAGCCCTGGATGCCTCCCTTCCAAGGCTGGGCCCCAGCAGCGAAGCCAGATATGTGCCCATGATAGGAAGTCTTCCAGGCTCATCTGTGAGTCAGCTGGAGTGAGGGGCCTTGGGGTGCTCTGTAGAGCAAGTACCCCCTGCCCCACTGGAAGGGCCTTGGGGTGCTCTGTAGAGCGAGTACCCCCTGCCCCACCGGAAGGTCCCCCAGCACAGATACCAGCCACATGTGTCTGAATCGTCTTCACTTCCTGAGGCCAGGAAAGATTTCAGTAGTCAAAGAGGAGGAGTAACTGACTAGACTGAATTAAATATACATTTGTGATCTTGGAAGCACTGAGAAAATAGCTTTTTAAAATGAACTTTAAGAGGAGAAGGGAGTCAAACAGGCTACTCACAACTTACTAGATATTGCTGGGCAGTTTTCCCTCGGCCATCTGCTTTTCTAGTCTAATTCATTCCAAAGATATCATTGAAGTGTTGGCATGGGAGCCACAGTGCACGGCTGTAGTGTCCTCGTTTCTTTTATTGCTGTGATAAAAACACTGACCAAACCAACTTGAGGAGGAAAGGATTTATTTTCTTACATATTCCAGGTCACAGTTCATCACTGAGGAAAATCAGGGCAGGAACCTGGAGGCAGGAGCCAAAGCACAGACCATGGAGGAGTGCTGCTTACTGGCTGGCTCCCCTGGCCTATGCTCAGCCTGCTTTCTGATTCAACCTTGGACCCCTGCCCAGGGGGTGACACCATGCATGGTGGGCTGAGTCCTCCCACATCACTCATTAATCAAGAAAATAGTCCCCAAACATGGTCATAGGACAGTCCAAGATTCCTCAGTTGAGGTCCCCTCTACCCAGGTGTGTCAAGTTGACAGCTGAAGCCACCAGCACAGTCTGGGACTGCATGTCCCCTCAGACTGTGTGCGCATAAGGTTGATAGCCACTGTGGTCAAGATTATAAGACTTCACTGGGATCCGGTGACTAGTGTTTGCTGCTGTGTTCTCTGTGCAGTAACCCTCACCACAGCATTATGGTGAGGCTTGGCTTTGCATGGGGGACATCTGTCCCTTTGTTGCCAGGCCTGGCTCACAGCAAGCACATGCCTGGCTTCCTGTGGGTTGAGTCAGCAGTACCTTTGCTCCTCAGCAGACCGTGGCAGTGGTCATTTAGTTAAGCATCTTATTCATAGGGGCTGGAAGGAGGTAAGGTTAGTAGTGAACTCTGCCCCTTCTTTCTCACAGGGCAGTTGAAGAGCTGATCTCTGGGATGCTGAGGCAGGTGGTGACCATGCAGGGCAGAGCCTCCAACTACTGGAAAGCTGTCTGGCCCTCAAGGTTTCTGGGAAGCTCCCCTAAGTGGACCCCAGCAGACGCCAACTCCTACTCTACCTCTGTCTCTGAAGCAGAGCCTCCGCGGATCTTGATCACAGGTTGGTTTCTCTCATCCATGTTGGTCCAGGTGGTACCATCAGAGATGCTTCTGGGTGATGAGCATGTGCTGTGTTACCAAAACATCCCCTAAGTTCTGATCCCTGCAGCAGGCGATGCAGCCCGAGCCAGCTCACTCAGATGACCTTGATGGCTGGATTTAATGGCTGTGCTGTGGAAAGGGTCTCAGAGTGAGGGGTTTCAGCACAGATAACCTATCACTGGGGTAGCAATCTTTTTCTGACTAGACATGGTCTTTTCTAAAAAGTTTTGGGTTTGGAGTTGAAGGGGAACCCTGAGGTAGGTTGTTCTTTAGGGTAAGAGATTTATTAGAAGCATTGTAAACACGATAGACAGCCAGCCGCCTGGCAGGGGCTCTGGGGGAAGAGTTCAGGCCCCTGTGACAGAGTGGGAGTTCTTTCTTACAAATTTCAGAGGAAGGAGAAAGGTTCTCTGGCCTATGATTGATGAGTAGCCCGTGCTTGTAGTCAGACTGTCTCTGAGTTAGCCATAAGTGAGCCAAAAGGCAGAGATATAGTAAAACAGCCACTTTAGTTCTCAAAGCCAAATTATTGATGTGTGGCGAATGAGTTCAGCTATAATGGCAGAGGTTTACAGAGTGGCATGGCTCTAACACGTCCCCACCTTTGGTCTCTCTTGTTCGTAACTGTTAGCTGTGTTTGGTTTCCCCAAGAAAGGTTTTGTCTGACCGGATCTGGGTGTGTGGAGGCCAGCTAGCTGCCTGGAACTTGGTTTCCTTCCATGCTAGGATAGGCCAGGACAGCACAGGTGAACGGACAGGAAGGGTGCTGGTTCTATAACATAGATGCTTCACCTAGGTACATCTTTGCTTGGCCAGATTCCCAGACCCAAACCCAGAGTCACCATCGCAAACTGTCACTACCTTGTGTGCTGGTAACAGATATGGGACATTAGCACTGCCGGAGCGTACAGTTGTCTTCAAGCTTACCACGTTTGCTCCCTGATCCCCCTCCCTGGAATACCCAGTGGCTAGTCCCAGCCCTTCTTCCCTGCGCACTTCGTCACATTCAGAGTGCTTCCCAGCAGCCCAAGCCCACCTCTTACCTGGTTGACGCATCTTACTTCCTCTTTCTCCTGCCATGTCTTTCCATGTCCACTAGGGGAGCCCCTCTAGAGATCCTGGGTTTAGTCCCATGTTAGCTGAGTGGAGAAGTCCCATGGCTCTTTTTCCTGTCACTTGAATGTGTTGTCCTCCTGCAGATGTGCTTCTAGCCGGGGCTCGGATTCCCACCTGTGCTGCCTTTAAGCCTCTAACTTAGGATGCTGATAGCATTTCGCTCTCTGCCCTTCTGCCAAGTGACTCCTTGCCCTGCCTCTTCTTTGCCCTTCGTATCCTAGCTCCAGTGCAGGTGGGATTCCCCATCAGAGGGTGGTAGCAGCCATCTGCGTTTGCTGTTGAATGCTTCTGACATCTATCACATGAGCTTTGAAGTCTTCAGAACAATGAAGTTGGGGCCCAGTGCAGCAGCTGGGCCCTGCCCAGGTGCTGGGTTTTTTCTTCTGCCTTGCTCTTCTCGTCCTCCTGACCACCCCAAGCTGAAGAATGCCTTGGAAACTCTCAGCTGCAGAGATCTCTTGTCCTCAGGGGGCAGTGACCATGCTGTATTCTGAGGGCACTGCTGAGAGCCCAGCCCTGGACCTCAAACCACCTAGACTGAAGGACTTCATTGCTGTGCTCTAAGGATAAGGAGGGCTTAGATTTGCATTCAAGCCTCACCTATTTTGTCCTTCCTCTAGGGGGTCTTGGCCAACTGGGAGCAGGGCTTGCTGGCCTTTTGAGGTAAGAGCTTTTAAAACCTGAAATGTAAATCTGAGTTCTTTTAAAAAAAGTATTATCTACTTTCCGTATATGAGTGCTTTGCCTGCATGTCCATGACTGCACCCTGCATGTCCATGACTGCATCCTGAATGTCTGTGACTGCACCCTACATGTCCATGACTGCATCCTGCATGTCCGTGACTGCACCCTGCATGTCCGTGACTGCACCCTGCATGTCTGTGACTGCACCCTGCATGTTCATGACTGCATCCTGAATGTCTGTGACTGCACCCTGCATGTCCATGACTGCACCCTGCATGTCCGTGACTGCACCCTGCATGTCCGTGACTGCATTCTGCATGTCCGTGACTGCACCCTGCATGTCCGTGACTGATCCTGCATGTCCATGACTGCATCCTGCATGTCCGTGACTGCACCTTGCATGCAGTGGCCACAGAGGCCAAAAGAAGATGGTGGATTCTGTGGAACTAGAGTTATAGACAGTTGTTAGCTGCTGTTTGGGTGTTGGGAACTGAAACAAGGTCCCCTGCAAGAATAGCCAGTGCCCTTAACCACTGAGCCATCTCTCCTGCCTCAAAATATGAGTTCCTAAGAGTAGGCAGCTCTCTCTGTCTTTTCCTCCATTAGCCACTTGCTCTCTCTCCTAGCCCCTGGCTGCTTCTAAAATGTCACATCTAAGTAGATGCTTAAAATACATTTTTTTTGCCTCCTTGTCAAGGCCCCTGATGACATGTCCCCACCAGGCCTTTGCTCTTACTCTTTCTTATAACTTGGGTACAGTAAGACTTTCCACCCTAGATCAACCACTTGCCTTTTAGTTGTTTGGGGGTAGCAGGCAGGGACAGTGCTTGTAGAAGCTGCAAGGGAACAGTCAGGGTTGGAGAGGGTTAGGATAAAGGTAGAGGAAGCAGAGGTGGAGGTTCCGGGAGTACTGAGATGGCAGAGATGACCAGCACCATGGGCCAGAGCAGCCTGCAGGAGGAAAAGGAGGTCTGAGCCTAGGAAGGCAGGAGCTGAGGGGTGTGACCAGGACAAGGAGGAAGAAGGGGAAGGGAAGGGAGGGGAGAGGAGAAGAGGGGAGGGGAGAGGAAGGGAAAGGAGGGGGAGAAAGGGAGGAAGAGGAGGGGAGGGGAGGGGAGAGGAGAAAAAAAGAGAAAGGGAGGGAGAGGAGAAGAAAGCAGAAAGGAGAGAAGGGGAGGACGAGCAGGAGGGGAGAGCGAGGGGAGGAGGGGACGAGGAGAAGAGGGGACTTAGGGAGATGGAGAAGAGGGGAGGGGAGGGGAGAAAAAGGAGAGAAGGGGAGGAGAGAGGAGGGGAGAGGGGGGAGGGGAGAGGAGAAGAGGGAAGGGAGAGGAGAAGATGGGGAGGAGAGGAAAGAGGGGGGGGAAGAAGGAGGGAAAGGAGGGAGAAGAAGGGAAAGGGAAGGGGAGAGGAGGGCGGGAAGGGAGGGGAGAGGCGAGGAAGGGAGGGACGGGGAGGAGGGGAGAGAAGGTGAGGGAAGGGGAGGGGAGGGGAGAGAGGGAGAGAGGAGAGGAAAGGAAGAAAAAAAAAGGAGGAAGGAGGGGAGGGAGGGAGAGGAGGGGGGGGAGACGGAAAGTAAGAATGGACAAAAGAAGGGGAGGGGGCGAGGAGGGGCGGAGGTTCCCTGTGCAAAGCCTGGCTTCTCCAGGGCTTGTATCCTTGATGTTGTTGACTTGTGTGTGGTCTTTCTTTCCATTAGGAAACGCTTTGGGAGGGACAGTGTGATTTTATCAGACATAAGAAAGCCCCCTGCTCATGTCTTCCACAGGGGTAAGCAATGATGGTCCTTCATGTTTTATTTTGCAAGGTGAAGCGACAGGGCAGCTCATGGAATCTGTGGGAATCAAAGAGAGGGCATCAGGCACAATCATGTGCATCAAAGAATATTTGTAACACTGCCACTGTTCAGGTTGTGAAGAATGGAAGAGCACTGTGTAACCTAAATTTTAGAATAATGTATTTTGATATTATTTGGACTAATCATGCCTTTGAAGGAAAAGATTTGATTCCTGTCTTTAGAGTTCTTGGTGATCTTGTTGGCTTGTGATGTCCACAAACAAAAAATCAAGTTCTGTGTTGAGGAAAAGCAGGCTTTTAAGTACAGGGAAGGCAAGCCGGGCTGGTGGTGGCGCACGCCTCTTTATCCTAGCACTTGGGAGGCAGAGGCAGCGGGGATCTTTGTGGGTTCAAGGCCAGCTGGTCTACAGAGTGGTCCAGGCCAGCTGGGACTAGGGAAGCAGGGAGACCCTGTCAGAAAAGACCAAAAAAAAAAAAAAAAAAAAAAAAAAAAACAGAATATGGGGAAGGCATGAGTGGATGGAGCGTGGTGGCAAACCAAACACTGAGAAGGTTGGGGTGGAGGGATCATGAGTTGCAGTGGGAATCCACTTAGCTCTTCAACTCCAGCCCTTCTCACTCTGCTCCTCATAGGCCCATTTATTTATGCTGACATATTGGATTACAAGAATCTCTGCGAGATCGTGGTGAACCACCGCATCAGCTGGCTGTTTCACTACAGTGCTCTGCTGAGTGCCATTGGAGAAGCAAATATATCCATGGCCAAAGCTGTGAATATAACCGGTGAGCAGCTGGCCCAGACCTCACAGGGCCAGTGTCCCAGCTCTTTGGTAAGAAGAGGTTTGTTTTTATTTTAGATTTTCATAGTGCCTGTTTATTGCAGGATTGCACAACATTCTGGAAGTTGCCGCTGAACACAACGTGAGGCTGTTTGTACCTAGCACCATTGGGGCTTTTGGACCTACCTCTCCTCTGAACCACACACCTGATCTCTGTATTCAAAGACCCAGGACCATCTATGGGGTGTCCAAGGTCCACGCAGAGCTCATGGGAGAAGTAAGCATCACTCAATGAGACTGCTGCTGTTCAGGGCCAGGTGATTTTGTGTCCTGTCTAGTCTTTCTGCTTTAGACACCTGCTACTTCATCTTGGCAGATTTTACCCCAGCCCCCCGAGATGCTTCCCTAGCTGGCATGCTTGCCAAGGAGCAGGCTCTGTAGCTCCTAAAGAACTCCTTGGTTCCAAGCCGTGGTAACACTCAGCACTTCTGGATGCTCTAGCCCTAATTTCACTCTTATCCTGTGCTTGCTGTCCAACTTGTTTGTCCCAGCACTAGAGTTCCTGGTGAGAGGGTTAAATCTTGTTCTCTGTGCGTTGTGTTGTGTGTGTGGTGTTGCGTGGTGGTGCTGTGCAGTGGAGCCGAGATTATATACGTGCACATGCCAGAGTTGTTGCACATGCGTGTGAAGGATAGAGGCTGGGTATCTTTCTCAATTACTCTCTCTACCTTATTTTTTATTAGTCTCTCACTAGAGTCTGGGATGAGTAGGTAAGGCTGCCTGGGCGCTGAGCCCCAGGGACCCTGTCTCTGCCTCCTCTGTACTGGGATTAGAGATACATGCTGTGCCCCTCTTTCTTATGTGGGTTCTTGAGGATCTAACTTCAGCTTCTTGTGCTCATGCCCCAAACACTCTACAGACTGGGTTATCATCACCACCAGCACTCTGCCAACTGAGCTATTACCCCAGCACTCTACTGACTGGGTTATCACCCCAGCACTCTACTGACTGGGTTACCACCCCAGTACTCTACTGACTGGGTTATCACCCCAGTACTCTACTGACTGGGTTATCACCCCAGCACTCTACTGACTAGGTTGTCACCCCAGCACTCTGACGGTTCGACTCACTGAGGGTTATCACCCCAAGACTCTACTGACTGGGTTATAACCCCAGCACTCTACTGACTGAGGTTACACCCCAGTAACTCTACTGACTGGGTTATCACCCCAGTACTCTACTGACTGTTGTACCCGCTCTACTGAGTATACCCCAGCACTCTACTGACTGAGGTTGTCACCCCAGCACTCTACTGACTAGGTTATCACCCCAACACTCTACTGACTGGGTTATCACCCCAGTACTCTACTGACTGGGTTATCACCCCAGCACTCTACTGACTAGGTTATCACCCCAACACTCTACTGACTGGGTTATCACCCCAGCACTCTACTGACTAGGTTGTCACCCCAGACCTACTACGATCACCTAGTCCAGCTGGGTTGTCACCCCAGCACTCTACTGAATGGGTGTCACCCAGTACTCTACTGACTGGGTTTCCCAACCCCAGCTAGTCTACTGACTAGGTTATCACCCAGCACTCTTACGATCTGGTTATCACCCCAAGCACTCTACGACAGGTTACACCCCAAACTTCTACTGACATGGGTTGTCACCCCAGCACTCTACTGACTAGGGTTATCACCCCACCAGCCTCTACTGACTGGGTTAGTCACCCCAGCACTCTACTGACTGGGTTGTCACCCCAGTACTCTACTGACTGGGTTGTCACCCCAGTACTCTACTGACTGGGTTATCACCCCAGTACTCTACTGACTGGGTTGTCACCCCAGTACTCTACTGACTGGGTTATAACCCCAGCACTCTACTGACTGGGTTGTCACCCCAGTACTCTACTGACTGGGTTGTCACCCCAGCACTCTACTGACTGGGTTGTCACCCCAGCACTCTACTGACTGGGTTGTCACCCCAGTACTCTATTGACTGAATTATCTCCCCACCCTATAAACTCTCTACTTGGAAAATCTCACCCATGTTTTTGGTCTGTCTTCATAGTAGACTGTAGTTGGTGTCTCTACTTCAGCTGCTAGGTCCCAGGCATCAGACTTTCTTCTCCCTTCCTGCAGTGGAGCGAGCCCGTGCATTTGGGGCGGTGAGGCAGGAGCTCCCACTGCAGGCTGCTTTATCATCTGCAGTGAGATAAATGACAGTAAAGACAACTGAAGGATGTGGGATTCTAAAAACCCTCATTTTCTTATTTATTTATTTATTTATTTTTATTTTGGGGTATGTGTGTATCTTTGAGACAGGTGTCTCCCTTTAGCCCCAGCTGGCCTGGAGGCTCGCTATGTAGACCAGGCTGGTGTTGAGCATACAGAGATCCCCTGATCCTTATGCCTCCCAAGTGCTGTGATACCGGCATTGCACCACCATGCCCAGCCCTTCATTTTATTTTTATTCCAGCACTCAGGAGGCAGAAGGAAACCAAGGGGTTCTCTGTGAGTTCAAAAGCTAGCCTGGGCTACATAGCCAGTTCCAGGCAGCCAGGGCTACATGGTATGACCCTGTCTCTAAAAAAAAAATGAAAGATTTTTTAAATATTTTACTTAAAAAAAAAAAAAAAAATTGGGGCTTGAGAGATGGACTAGCAGTGGTATGAGGCACTGACTGTCTGCTCTGCAGAGGACCTGGTTTCATTCCCAGCACCATAAAAAAGCTTACAACCACCTAACTCCATTTCCAGGGGACCAAACACCCCTTCCTTCATTGCCACAGGCATTTTGCATAACACCGGTTGCACTATATACATTGCAGGTCCACAATACACTCATTACACATACAATAAAATAATAAATATTTTTAGAAAGATTATTTTTATTTTATGTGTATGTTCTGCCTGCATGTATGCAGGTGCATCACATACATGGAACGTCTGCAGAGGTCACAAGAGGGCATCAGATATCCTGGAACTGGAGTTACAGATCGTTGTTAGCTACCATGTGAGTGCTGAGAATCGAACTGGGTCCTCTCCAAAAGCAGCAAATATTCTTAGCCACTAAGCCATCTCTCCAGCCTCTCATTTTATGTTTTTAAAAATTGTATCTGAAAAAAAATTGTATCTGTGCATGTTGTGTTTGTGTGTTGTGTGTGTGTGAGAGAGAGGAGCGCGAGAGGAGATGAGAGGAGAGAGAAAGAGATGGGGGAGAGAGAGAATATTCACAGGGATGTGTGCCATGGAGTGTGAGTGGAGGTCAGGAACAGTTTTGTGGCATTTGTTCTCCTTCCTCCTTTGATTCTAGCGAATCCAAGTCCAGTCGCCAGGACATGCGGCTAGTGGCTTTATGCACCAAGCCATGTTGTCAGCCTCCAATTCTCATTTTTTTTTTTTTTTAGCATTACTGCATAGGATGGTATTCCAAGAAAAAGCAACTTCTGGGCTGAGAGAGATGGCCTAGTGTTAACAGCACCGACTGCTCTTGCAGAGGGACCTGGTTTCGATCTTCCCAAAGCACCCACATGGCAGCTGAGAACCGTCTTTAATCTCCAGTTCCAGGGAATATGGCACCCTCTTCTGAACTCTGTGGCATTGTAAGAACCATGGGTGCACCAACCTTACATGGAGGCATTACATTCCTACACATAAAAATAATTAATTAAAACGCAAAAAGGAACTTCTTTGTTTTACCTGATCTACAGGATTCTTTTTCAAATAGGCTCTTTTCCTTTTTTTCTTAGTACTATTATTACAGGTATGGGTTAGATTTCCGATGCCTGAGATATCCTGGAATTATTTCAGCAGATTCCCAGCTTGGAGGAGGAACAACTGGTAATTGCTATCTCTGGTTTTCTTTCTTTTCTTTTTTTTTTTTTTAGTGTACTGTGCATGCAGGTCTGTGCACCCGTGTTGTGCAATGCCACGAGGGGTCAGAAGAAGGTGTCAGATTCCCCGGGAACTGGAGTTAAAGATGGTTCTTAGCCGCCTTGTGGGTGCTGAGAATCAAACCCTGGTCCTCTGCAAGAGCAGTCGGTGCTCTTAACTGCTGAGCCATGTCTCTAGCCCCTATCTCTGGTTTTCTTTGACTATAAGTTCCCTTGTTGCTGGGAGAGTCTTCTTGGTCCATAAATTGGCTACCTTAGTTTTGCTGTATTTTATTTTATTTTATTTTATTATTTTATTTTATTTTATTTTTTGGTATTTTTGAGACAGGGTCTCCCTTTAGTCCCAGCTGGCCTGGAGCTCACTCTGTAGACCAAGCTGGCCTTGAACTCACAGAGATCCGCCTGCCTCTGCCTCCCAAGTGCTAGGATTAAAGGCATGCGCCACCATGCCCGGCAGTTTTGCTGTATTTTAAGAGAAATTAGGAAACAGAAATTGGAAACTAGAAAGTATCTTTACCTGTTAAGCCATCTTACCAGCCCCAAGAATGCAGTAGTTTAATAAAACTAGCAACATAGTGTGACTGTAATATTGATGAAGCCCACACGAATCAGAGACCTCTTTGGGAGTCTTCTATTTTATAGTCTAAATAGTGGCTCTGAGATGAGAGCGCTGGAAGCCTGGGTTTAGTCCCAAGGCGTCTTCCTCTTACTGCCAAGAGGCAACACACGGGCTGGACTCTTTTCAGACTATGCTGTCCAGATTTTCCATGCTGTGGCAAAGAGCGGCAGGTTTGAGTGCAACCTCAAAGCCAGCACCAGGCTCCCGATGATGTACAACGATGACTGCCTCAGGGCCACCTTGGAAGTCATGGAGGCCCCGGCAGAACGCCTGTCCATGCGGACCTACAACATTAGTCTTGTGAGCTTCACCCCCGAGGAGCTGGCCCGTGTTCTCCGCAAGCACGTGCCTGAGTTCCAGATCACCTACCGCGTGGATCCCCTCCGACAGGCTATAGGTAGGCCCCATGTGAGCTGTCTCATGTTCAAAACTGAGTTTGTGGTCCTCTGAGATCCCTTAGGGTTGACAAGTTACAGCTCTATCCCAGCTTCAAGCCAGTGCCGCAGATCAGCTGCTACGCGGTCCATTTGTTAACAGATGCTTCCGTGTGGGAAATGAGTCCTGTGAGGGAAAGTTCCAGGCTGAGGAGACAGCCCTGCACCATTTCACCATTACAATTTGACATGTAGAAGGAGGAATAGAAGCAAACGAGGTAGTGTGCAAACAGACACTTACTACAGTTACCACTGCAATTGCCACCTGTGGCCTGCAGAGCCCTTCTGGGTATGAGGGTTCCCTTCCAAAGCCATGTGAAGATATAATACCATGAAAATCCCAGTGCTTGACAGCACACACGTCATGTCTTCTGAGAAGGTGACCATGTGTGCACTAGCTGCTCTGTTCCAGTCAGAGGAGGAATTTTCCTGTTATACCTTGATAGTATTTTACCGTAATATAAAATGCCCCACCCTTTTGCAAATCCTGTCTCTTGTCTCTTCCTAGCGGATAGCTGGCCCATGAACTTGGACGATAGCAACGCACGGAAGGACTGGGGTTGGAAGCATGACTTTGATCTTCCAGAGTTGGTGAGGACAATGCTCAGTTTCCAGGGATTTAGCACCAGAGTTGCCCAAGCCAACTGAAGGAATGGTGGAGCCACTCTACTCTGCACAGAGCTGGGGACGAGCTGGGGACAGCTGTTGCTGCCTAAGGAAACTATGGCTGGGTGGGAATTAGAGTTGCTTTAATCATCTTTGCCCTATGCCTAAACTGGTCCATGTATGCACAGCACAGAGTGATGTTGCAGGTCATGGTAGTAGATATTTCTGGGAATTTGAAACATTTGTACTTAATTAAATTCAATTTAAATATTACTCTCAAGACTATTATTCTGTTGGCCAGAGACCAAAGATTATGTTTTAAGGACTTTCACAGATGTACTCGTAATTTCATAGCATTCTTTGATGTCACATTGGAACATAAAACATGTATCAGTCCCGTGATTTTCAAGACTCTCCCAAAAGATAGTACTTGCAGTTTATTTTCCCTAAGAAGATTTATCTAGGCAGTTAAGATGACAAAAGGGAGAGCAGGGCCTAGTGCCCTTTGATTCCTCTCCTGCTAGGAACCTGAGTGGTGTCTCTGGAACTTGAACTCCTTGACTTGGTGACATCAGCCTCCCCAGAGTGCTTTATAGTGGAATATAATTTTATGTATGAAAATAAATCGGATGTAATACATAATTTTTAATTTAATTGTACTTGCTTAAGTTTATAGTGGAAATTCCCAAAGCTGATATTCTACTTAAACACTTGATATTTCCCCTGTGGAGAGTTGCTAACCAACTATGACTGAATTCACAGCCATACTCCTATTCTAGCTGCTTCAAGGTGCAGGACTCTGGGCCTCACCCCTCAGACTGACCCAGGATGTATAATAAGCTGGCCGTGGTTCACTGCTCTTAAACTTGCACCAAGCAGTTTGCAGTGGCCATGCCAGCCCTCTTCTGGTCCTGGAACTGAGTTCACCTGCAGAAAACCTTCTGTAGAAACCCCAGCTACCTTAAAATGATCAGCAAGGGGAACTCCCAGTTCTACAGATAAGCCATAACTCTGTTTGATAACAGCTATATTTATATTATGGGTTAGAGATTGATGATAAATTGTTATGCTTTTAGGATTTTTTTTTTTTTTTGGTCTTTTTGAGACAGGCTCTCCCTTTAGTCCCAGCTGTCCTGGAGCTTTCTCTGTAGACCAGGCTGGCCTTGAACTCAGAGATATACCTGCCTCTGCCCCCCGAGTGCTGGGATTAAAGGTGTGCAGCACCATACCTGACTCGCTTTTAGGAGTTATGACATGAGTTTTTGGGAATCATATCCAGATTTGAATCTATTTTTTTAAACAGAAGAACTTTTAGATAATTGAGTTTTAGTAGTTGCATTAGTATAGGTTATCCCTCATGTAATATAATTAAGCCTACATTTATAGATTTTTGTCTTCAGAATTCTTTTTTATGACTTTATTGAGACATAGTTCATATATCATAGAACTTATTTAAAATAAAGTTTATAGTTCATTGGTTCTGAGTGTGTTAGAGTTGAATAGTCTTCATTACAATGAGACTTTAAATTATTCCAATACCCCAAAGAGAAACCACACCCAGAACCTTTCTCTCCATGGCCTTTCTGTGTCTCTGGACTGTGGTTTCTGGACATCTCTTATGAGTAGAATGGGTCTTTTGTGAAAGGCTCCTGTATTAGTCACTTTTCTGTTGCTGTGATAAAACACCATGACCAAGTAACTTATCAAAGGAAGAGTTTATTTGAGCTTACAATTGACGGTTCCAGAGAATCAGAGTCCATTGTGGTGGGAGGCAATGGTGGCTGGGGCTGGAGCAACAAGCCAAGGTTGACATCTCGCAATGAGCACAGGAAGTCAAGAGAGAGAGAGAGAGAGAGAGAGAGAGAGAGAGAGAGAGAGAGAGAGAGAGAGA
>VZQC01006589.1:9023519-9035430 GCA_009823505.1 Rhizomys pruinosus
TTCAGAAACCTTTCCCTGCTGTCAGAAATTGAAAACATCCACATTCGGTGGTGGCAGACCTCAGAAGCTGGGTCCTGTGTCGTTGGCATAGCACTATCCAAGGTGAAAACATCCACATTTGGTGGTGGCAGACCACAGAAGCTGGGGGTCTGTGTCATTGGCACAGCACTATCCAAGGAAGAAGCCCACAGCAGACAGCCACCTGGCAAATGTCAGATGGCCTAATGCCTGCATGTTTTTTTTATTGCACTTGCATCGTTGAACATCTCTTTATCTGGCACATTAGAAACCTCTATTTCTGGTATAAATATGAAGGTATGAAAATCTGGTTTTAGAAGTTTCATTTGTGCATATGTGTGACAAATTCATTCTGCTGGTTATTTTGTCTCAAATTGTATAATTCTTGATTTAAAAATATTTTAATTTTATTTTATATGTATGAGTATATTAGCTGCTTGTATGTAAGTGTACCTGTGTTGTGTAATGCCTGTGGAGGTCAGAGGAAGGTGTTGGATTTCCAGAAACTGGAGTTACAGATAAGTGTTAGCTGCCATGTGGGTGCTGGGATTGGAACCCAGGTCATCTGCAAGAGCAGCCAATGCTCTTAACCACTGAACCCTCTCTCCATTCCTGTCTCTTGATCTTTAAAATTTTTTTATTTTATGAGCATTTTACCTGCATGTATGTAAGTGCATCACATGCATGCATGCAGTGCCCATGGAAGCCAGAAGAGGGTGTCAGATCCTCTGGAACTTGAGTTAAAGATGGTTGTTAGCCCTCGTTTTGGTGTTAGGAACTGAACATGGGTCTTCTGAAAGAGCAGCCAGTGGTTTAACCACTGAGCCATCTCTCCAGCCTGAATTGTATAACTGTAACCAGATCACTTTTTGTCCTGGCTGCAGGGTGAAGTTCCTCCTCTGCCTCTTTTAGTCAGGGAATTTGGAATATACCCACACTTCATTTCCCTAATTAAGAAATTGAAAATTTGATACATTTGAAAAATATCTATAAATCATACAAATTATGAGTCATAGAAACAGGTGAATCTGCTGGAAACTCCCAACTGTGCTTAGGACTGGCTTCCTCCCACACCCCCTTCTCAGCTGCCTTTCTATTCCTGTAGTTTTATGTAGCACAGGTGGGTTGTGATGCTGTCTCTCATTTCACTGGAAGAACATTACACAAGATGATTAAATATTTCCATTTTCTTTTGCCCCCTTGAAGAAGCTGTCAGAATGCCTTCATAAAAAATCTTCATGGGGCTGGAGGGATGGCTTGGTGGTTGAGAGCACTGACTGCTCTTAGGTTTGATTCCCAGCACCCACATGGCGGCTAAGAACCACCTTTAACTCCAGTTCTGGGGGAATCCAATGCCCTCTTCTGACCTCTGCGGCATTGGACACGACACAGGTGCACCAACCTACATGCGAACAGTACATTCATAGATATAAAAATAAATAAAAATTAAAAAAACTTCATTAAAGTTATTCAGCTTATGTGCATTAATGCAACACCACATGCTTGTTTTGCCAAGAAACAGATAATACTTAAATATGGGTTTCCAGATGTCAAATAGNCTTTAGGAGGTGTGGCCACCTCCTAAAGGAAACAAATAACTGGGGATGAAATTTGAGATTTCACAGCCCACCCACTTGCAGCTTGCCTTCTGTCTGCTTCCTGCTTATGTTTGAAGATGTGAGCACTCTGATTCCGTATCAGGGTTGAATCCAGTAGTGCAACCCCAATATATGGCCTCTCCCTATAAACATCCCTTTTCTTCTTTTAATTTGATTGCTAATGTATCTTATTTGAACAAAAAAAGTAACGAATAAGCGTCCTCTTCGTTAAGCCAGTAAGAATTATTAAAGAAATGACATTACACCAAGTTTTTTTTTTTTTTTTATCAATCTGCTTCCTTTTATCCTGGATGATCCTTTTCTGTCAACAGATGGAACCATCAAAGAGGTATCAGAACTTCCTCTTTTCTCTAGCTTCAGTCACAGAAAAATAATACACAGAAAAGGAGAAAATCATTGACTAAGGTCAACATAATTAATACATAGCTTCCTTCATGGAGGACTACTCAGAGGAACTAAGTACCGCAGTAGTGATCAATACTAATATATATAGTACTTTCCATATATGTCCTCTTTCTTACATAACTAATTTAGTCCTGAATTACTCTCTCACTTGTAATTTTCATAAATTCTAGACAACTGTTCACCAAGAGTCCTACAGAAAGCATCTTCTAAAATGGCTTACATTGAGAATGTTACATAATTCATACTGTAATATTGAGGCTTATATTCACTCTACCGAAAGGTCATTTTATTCATCATTTAATATAATTTAATATCCACTATAAAACTTAGGAACATGTGTGATCAGCTTTAAGAAAACTTTAGCTGAGGTAGGTTAAGTAATTTTTCCAAAATGAAAGCACTTGAACTCAGTGTTAGTTTTCACTTCATATCCTGTTTTCTAGTAAGTTTGCTAATGATGGGTTTTTTTTTGTCCTTATCAAGAGCAGTAAATGTGCAAATGACTTTATAATGCAATTTCACCTTTAATTATTCTAAAACATATTAATTATACTTATTCTAAAATTCTACTAAAAAAATCCAAAAGTATATAAATAATAAGTCTAAATTTTATACATTCTAGATGTAGGACTCTCAATTAAATTAAGTATTATGCATTATCTTCATTCCTAATTATAAATATTATTTGTGAGTGATAAACATGAAACTTCAGTCATTCTTGCTCAATGAAGTATCCTGGTGACTTAGTACAATAGAAAATTTTAAAGAGGCAAATACTATTATAACAGGAATATGAGAAAGAAAATGGAATGCAAATGGAAAAGGATTTTGCTTTAGATCAAATCACTTTGTATATAGCTGACCATATTCTTTCTTTTCAAAGCCTGTTGAAATATCATGTTTTTATCCAAGCATTTTTATTTTAAGCAATGTATACTTTTCCCTGAGGAATAATGGTTTATATTGCTATCTAGTTTCTGGTTATTACAGTTGTTTTGAATTCTGACAGAAAATCCCGACCTCTGAAGCCCTTTTTTATTAAAGACGCTTTGAAACTTGTTTCTTCCCATTATATTAAATTAGGATTTTCCTTCTTCAAATATCATAATACCATGTATGCCTAGCAGTAAAGATTCTGTTGTATGCTCAAAGGATCATAAACTTCAAAAAAAAGCCAAGTCAAAACAACAGGAAATTGAGTATCAAGGGGACAGTATATGAAGCCTGAGAGGAGAATTCATTACAGTTCTTCGCTGCCTTCTTGTAGCTAACCTAGGAAACACGGAGGGTCTCATGGGATATGGTGGTTATATTTGTTCAACCAATAATTTAATTTTCTATTCCTGAAACAGAAATGGATCGAAGTAATGATTTTCTTAGATTCCAACATACACACCGAGCTAAAATAATTTATTTGCTTCACAATGCAAATTTCATTATGTCATTTCTGTCCTTAAAGTATGCTGCTTCAAAAGATAAAAATTGTTCTCAGAAGGACATACTCTACATTCTGCTTATTGTTTGGTCCTGCTGTCTTTGCTTCTCCATTGCTGAGATTGTTCTTGATTCACGGTCTTTGCCTATTCTGTCCTTCTACCTAGATTATGAACTACTTTTCTTCAATTAAACTTGATGTTGATAAATTTTAAATTTAAACTTTAATTCATATTAGTAGATTAGATTATAGTCCATAATTCCTAAAAAACTGTTTACATTTGGAGAACATATCTTTGAATAAACATAATTTATATGTAGATTTTTGGTATAATTGCTGTTATTGTTAAATTTACGTACCCCCCCTCTCCCGCGCCTTTGTAAAAATACTGAGAATTTTGTTTTTTTGTTTTGTTTTTTTAGTTTTTTACTTGTTTGTATTTTATTTTATTTTTTTTTTTTTTTTTATTTTTTTTTGTATATCTTATCTTTTATTTGCCCACTCATATCCCAAGTGTGATATTCTTATGGGGGAGACCACAAGTCAAAATAAGATTCATAGCTGATTCCTCATTTTCAGCTTCAGTTTAGGTATAAACTCTCCAGGATCTTTAAGCACAGTAAATAAATAATTATCAAAAGCCAGGAAAATTTTGGGGAAACGTTCAAAAAAAAATTAAAGCTTGATTAATTATCATTTCCTCTGTAAGCATATTTCAGATTGATTACGAAATATTTTCCTGTACTAGTGTTAGTCGCCTGAACGTGATACAAAAACCATAATAATGTTCCATTCTGCATTGAATTTAAATACAAGGTTATTAAGACATTTTAGGTTCAATATAATGAAAAAGTCACTAATAATTATGCTTATTATTTTTATTTTCCTCAAATTAATGCACTTGTTGGGTGTATGATATCAAATCAAACAACTTATGTGGAAAACAGGTTAGAAGGAGGAATGGAATTAGAAGACAACCAATTTCCATAAAAAAGAAATACGGGATGCTAAGCGAGATGCCCAGTAGCCCAGCACACCCTCAGCTGAGCCAGACATCCACAGGAAACCAGCACACCGTGGCCAGAGCCTGGGCCTCAGGGACCAGGCTAGACAGCATGCTACTCCTCCCATGTTATCAGCACAGGTGGAGTCACCCAGCCCTGCTCAAGGGGCTGGTACGAAGGCCACGGGAGCACCTCCCCTGCCCCCTGCACTAGTAGTGGTGTAGAGGATCCAGTAAGCTGGCAGAATTGTGGTGAGATTATCCAGTGGGCACAGTGTTACTGATACTAGGTTGCATAGCCAATGTAGAGGAACTGACCGGCAGGAAGCACAGTGAATGACCAACAAATCCTCCATATTAAAATTTGAAAATAGCACCAGACCAGAAGAATCAAAATAAAAAAAAAAAATCAACCCAATGCGAGGGGCACACAACTGAAAAAAAATAGGCACGTGGAAAACTTAATAAATCCACACCAAATTCTCCCAATCCTATTGAAGATCCCTACAACAAGATACCACTGGAAGGAAACCAATGGCATTGGACCTTAGAAGAATAGTTGTAGGCATATTCAAAGAATTCAAAGAATATAAAGAACACAATTAAGAGAACTAAGCGGCGAGAATGTGAGAATGAAAAAACTCATGAAGGTTCTTTCTTCTAGAAGGATAGAATGATAAACTCAGGAAGAACTAAAGGGAGAGAGAGAGAGAGAGGAGAAAGACAAACTGTGAAAAGGACTAGAGAAGAACTAAGGAAGAGAAACACAAAAGTGCAAAGAACTAGAGGTATACGGTAGAGAAACACAAACTCATAGAAAGGACTAGAGGGGAGAGAATGACAAAAACTAAAGAAGGAAGTAGATACACTAAAAAGATCTCAGGCCGACATGCAAAAGTGAAGGAAGGAAAAGAAAGAAACAGACTAGGGAAAGAAAGGAGATACAGTAGAGAATACCAGGCTACACAAGAAAGTGGAAGAAGAAAGAAAACAAATAAAATGGAAGGGAAAGGTCAAAAAGTCACAAAAGCAGATAAAGGTGATGTAGAAAATAAAATCCATTGCCAAGGATATCAATAATACCTTGGGTTTTTTAAAGTTATAGTTGAATAAGGACAGAAGGGAAGAGATTCCTAAATATATAAAAGCCCCATAAATAGACCACAGACAAAAACCTTCCTAAATGGAGGAGAAGAGAAAGAAGAAAACTTGGAAGGCTATATTTTTCTCGATTTTCTTTTTTAAAGGACGGAAAATGGCAAGGCTTGCCCATATTACCGCTTCTTCTTCATCTAGTTGCTTGAAAGGCTGTAGGGGCAAATAAAGCAAGAAGGAAAGGAAATTAAAAGGAGTACTCGGAGAGTAATTATTGAAAAGGGGAAAAGGGGAAGTCTAAACTATCAATGTTGGCAAATGATAAGATAGATTAACTGAGGGGATGCTAAAGCATTCCACAAGAAAACTTCTAGGAAACTAAGAGTTTCAGTAAAGTGTCCGGATCAAAACTAACCTAGAGAAATTAGTAGCCTTTCGTTATACCAAGACGCAACTGGAGAGGGAATATAAAAAGACTTCCCCACTCAAAATAGCCTCAAAAAATAAGTTCCTCAAAAAATAAGTAAAATAAAATAAAAAGAATAACAAAATTCAGAGCAGAAATGATGAAATAGAAATAACAACAAAAATTTTTTAAAACCACTGAAGGAGAGGATTGAAAATGATATCAAAAAGCAAAACAAATGACCTTGTGGTTGTTTTGAATGAGAGTGTCCCCCCTAGGTTTTAAGTATTCAGGCATTTTGTACCAAGTTGGTACCAGTTAGTGGCACTGTTCTTAGAGGTCTTAGAAGGTGTGGCGGTGCTGGAGGAAATACATCATCTGGGGTGGGCTTAATGGGTTTAACAAACCTTGTGGTCTTGTCTCCAGTCTCTTTCTCTCTTGACATTGCTAATTGTGAGATGTGAACCTTGGCTTTCTGCTCCAGCTCCTGCCACCATGCCTCCCACCACAATGGACTCTGATTCCCTGGAACTGTCAATTGTAAGCTTAAATAAACTCTTCCTTTTATAAGTTCCCTTGGTCATGGTGGTTTATCACAACAACAGAAAAGTGACTAATACAGATATTTGGTACTAGAGAGTGGGCTGTTGGATGTGAAGAAACTGACCATGTGGATGTTTGGAGAAATGTGGAAGAGTATGGAACTTTGGGCTAGAAAAGCTGTTGACTACTTTAAGCAGAGCTTAATGGGCCATTCTAGTAGAAGCCAAGAAGAAAGCATTGCTGCAAAAAATGTAGTTTGAGAGGAAAATAGAGACTTAGGCAGCAACTGGGATCTTTTATCAAAGAGTCTGGCCACAGTTTGCCTACAGCCCAAATACTTGCTTGATGCTAAGTTGAAAAGCAATGTACTAATGTCTTTGGTGGAGGATATTTCAAGACAGCCTAATGTAGAAATGGCGGCATGGCTATTAATGGTGAATATTGTGCAGATATACAGTGAAAATGAGCAAATGAGGCAGAAAGAAATGCAGAAAGTACAGTTTGGAGCTGAAAAGTGCACTAGGAATATTAAAGGTGGGACCAAGTCATGTGAAGGAGAGGCTCCCTTTCATGAGGAGATTAAAGTGATTAAGGAGAGGCCTAGATATTACAAGTAAAAAATGGAAAAGGTGTGATTAAGGAGGGGCCTGGAGATTTACAAGTAAACAACAGAAACAGTACTTTCAGGGCAAGACCACACCCAGCTAATCCTATAACTTTTGAAAGGAAAATACTGAAATGGTTTCCCACTTCAACAAATCCAGGTCAGAGAAAAGTTGAAAATGTGGTTGAAATAGGCCAGGGTCCATCCCAAACTTGCAGCCAAACTCGGCAGTTTCATTCACATGGTGCTGGCTTTAGAGGCATGAAGTTTGCAAGAGTGAAGGGGTCATCAGTTCTTTCTCTGTGGTTTCAGAGCACCGCCAAGGTCAGGCAGAGTGCAGCAGGGGCATCCCTGAATAAAGAAGGCCCTGATAGGCAATTGCATGAATCTGTGAATGTGAAGCCTGATTGGCAGTGGAGACCCCAAGAAGACATTTGAGGTGCCAGAGCTGTGAGATATTTGCCAAGGAGAGCTGCATACAGGGAGTGGTACCAGCCTAAGGAAGAGATCCATGTTGCATGCAATCCTGGAAGAGCTGAGCCATCTAAGCCCTTTGGAAGAAAATTTCCAGAAGTCACACATGGAGCTACTTGACTTGGTGTTTGCCCTGCTGGTTTTCAGTCTTGCTTTGGTCCAATATTTCCTCACTATGCCTCTATTCCTCACTTTTGGAAAGGGAATGTGGATTCAGTTCCACTGTATGTTGGGAGTATGTAATTTGCCTTTTGATTTTACAGGAGCTTACAGTTAAGAGATTGGACTGTGTCTCAGAAGAGATTTTGGACTATAGACTTTTGAATACAATTGAGACTGGTAAAGATTATGGGGAATTTAAGGTTAGACTAAATGCATTTTGCATTTTATGTGGTAAGGAGCCTATGGGGTCCAGGGAGTGGAATCTGGTGGTTTGACTGAGAGTGTCCCCCATAGGCTTTAAGTATTCCGGCATTTTGTCTCCAGTTGGTGGCACTGTTCTTGGAGGTCTTAGAAGGTGTGGCCATGCTGGAGGAAGTACATCATCTGGGGTGGGCTTAATGAATTTAACAAACCTTGCAGTCTGGTCTCCAGTCTGTCTCTCTCTTGATATTGTTTATTTCAAGAAGTGAACCTCGGCTTTCTGCTCCAGCTCCTGCCACCATGCCTCCCACCACAATGGACTCTGATTCCCTGGATCCATCAATCATAAGCTCAAGTAAACTCTTCCTTTTATAAGTTCGCTTGGTCATGGTGGTTTATCACAGCAACAGAAAAATGACTCTGATGCCCATGGATTGGAAAAATTAAGTCCATTCTACCCAAATTAATATATAGATTCAATGCAATCCCAATTAAAATCCCCATGAGTTTCTTCACAGACTTGGAAGAAAAAATCCTTAAATTCATATGGAAAAACAAAAGAGCCCAAATAGCTAAAGCAACCCTGAGAGAAAAATGCAGTGTGGGGGGGGGGTTGCTTTACCAGACTTCAAGCTATACTACAGGGCTATATTTGTAAAGACAGGCTGGTACTGTCACAAAAACAGACCTGTTGACCAATGGAACAAATTTGAAGTTCCTAACTTGAGCCACCTCATATTTGATAAAGGGGTCAAAAAAGAATTTACTAGCAAATGGTGCTGGCAAAACTGGATCATCTTTTGTAGAAAAATAAAATTAAACCCCTACCTCTCACCCTGTACAAAAATAAACTCCATATGGATCAAAGACCTCAGCATGATACCCCAAATCCTGAAGGTGTTAGAAGAAAATATTGGTAGCAATCTACAAGACATAGGAAGAAAAGCCATTCTAAATCAAACAGTATCCACCTTGGAAATATGGTCAATGGTTGACAAGTGGGACCTCATCAAACTCAAAAGCTTCTGTACAACAAAAGAAATAATCAAGGAAGTGAAGAGAAAACTCACAGAGTGGGAGAAAATCTTTACCAGTGATACATCTGACAGAGCATTAGCATCCAGAATATATAAACTACTCAAAAAACAAAGAAGAAAATAAATTACTCACTCAAAAGATGGAGTAAAGAGCTGAACAGAGACTTCACCAGTGAGGAAGTAAAGATGGCTAAGAAACATTTTAAAAAGTGTTCAACATCATGAATAATTAAGGAAATGCAAATTAAACCACTCTAAGATATCATCACTCCCATAAGACTAGCTAAGATCAGGAAAACAGAAGACGCCAAATGCTAGAGGGGTTTTGGGGAAAGCGGATAACACATCCCCTGCTGGTGGGAATGTAAACTTGTACACCATGGTGGAAAGCTGTGTGAAGAACCCTTAAAAGACTCAAAATGAGCCTACCCCCTGGCACAGCCATAACACTCCTGGTTATATATACCCACAAGACCCATCCTACCACAAAGATACATGCACATCTATGTTCTATGTTTATCAAAGCTCTCTTCACAATAGCAAAGAGATAGAACCATCCCAAATGTCCCTCAACAGAAGAGTGGATCACAAAAACATGGTACATCTATACAATGGAGTTCTATCCAGTGGTAAAGAAAGATGACATTATGAATTTTGCAGGTAAATGGATGGAACTCAAGCCATTATGCTAAGTGAAGTAACACAGTTCCCCCCTCCTACCAAAGCGGAATGGTTTCCCTCAATTGTGGAAGCTAGCACCAAATCTCCCAGATGAAAGGCAAGGGGAGCAACAACGTTATTGTTATATCTCTTTCTATCTGAAAGCAACTGTGATGTTATAATGTGAATCTCTTAATGGGCCCTAGAATTAACTTATCACTTTCAGACATGGAAATTAACATATATGGGTGGAAGCCATATATTCATATTTTAGAGTAATATAAAATTAAAGGGAAAAATGTGAATTCCTAAATATATTTCAGAATTAACATACAGTTTATTACTGGAGGATATCATTCTGGTACTTGTATGACATTTATACAGGCATATTTTGGAGCATTACAAATAGAAGGGAACAACAACAACAAAAGAAGTGGGACAAAGAACCAACTGAAACAGTAAAGTTCTCCCCCAAAACAATAATCGTCTGCTTTGAAAAACTTTAAAAAGAGTCAGGAAGAGGATATAAGACAGCAATGGCAGAATGCATGAACTCAGGTGGGGTGAGGGGCATGGAAAGCATGGAAAGGGAAATGAGTCTAAACTGGAAAGAGAAATGCTGTATATAATGCACAAAATACCAACAAAACATTTTTAAAAAAATAATGCATGAGCTGGGCGTGGTGGCGCATGCCTTTGATCCTAGCACTTGGGAGGCAGAGGCAGGCGGATCTCTGTGAGTTCAAGGCCAGCCTGGTCTACAGAGTGAGTTCCAGGAAAGCTGGGGCTACAGGGAGACCCTGTCTTGAAAAGACCAAAAAAAAAAATAGATTGAAATAAATAATCAATGGCTTAGGTCTCTAACATAGTGGCACTAATTTTAATGAAGGCGTAGAGATAAAATTAGCAAAACGTAAAGGGAGCAATATGATAGGAAAGTAAATTCCAGTTCTCCTCCTACAGAAAGATCAATATGGAAAACTATGAACATGAAACCAAGCACAGGAGCTGGGAACCCCAATAAGAAACCAGAGCATCTGAGTGTAGCACAGAATAAGAATGATGCTTTAAATAAGGCAGGAAGGACAGATTTACATGCAGTTCATTACCCTTAATGACTGTAAGGAACCACAGCATGAAGAGTGCTGCCCTCCACTTAGGGGAAGTCTGAAAATCCTGGGAGAAGCTTTCACACTTAGGGTATATTTACATCAGGGGCTGACCCTAAGGTTCAAGGACAGAAAAACCAGGAAGAGTTGCAAAGACCTGCCTTCCACCCACAGACTGGTAAAAAGTGAAAAATCAGAGAAAAATGACAATACTAAAGCAACAATGGAAAGCACTCATAAGTGACATGAATAAATGGATGTTAGCAACTGCCTGGCAAAGTGATGTTTAGAGAAACAGTCAGCAAACACTGAGAATACCCAGAGAAAGAAAATGATAAATACCCAAAATGAGAAATGTAATAGCAGAAAACCCTGAAATTTAAAAATAAATCAAACATAAATTTAGGAGCAGAAAGGAATTGGAATAAATAAAAAGCATAATTGATCAGAAATAAAACTGAAAATACAAGGGTTTGCAGGACAGAATCAAAAGGGCACATGCTTGAGTTGCAGAAAATAAACAAGGAAGAGAGGAGAGGGGTAGAAAATGTGTTCACAGAAGGACTGCAGCAAAAAGGGAGGCCTGACAACAGACATGAAGACCCAGCTATAGGAGGTGAGGTCCTCAGGCAGATCGAAGCTATACAAAATATAGAACAAGGTATCAACATACAAGCTAAAATGAGTACTCTGAAAATCATACAGGAAAGGGTTCCATGGGATTCAAGTAAGCTTCCAAGAGTCTGGTAGTGCAGTTCTCAGCACGCACTTTTGAGCCAGGACAGGGTTAGGAGGCTTAGGAAAATATTACCAATCAAGAATATTTTACTCATCAAGTCTCCCCTTCAGAAATGGGGGGAGGCTTCAGAAATGGGGGGAGGGATAAAGACTGTCCCAGACATAAGCAAAGACAAACCAAAAAAAAAAAAAAAATACGCAAGGAGCTTCTTCATCATTCCCATTGAAAGAACCATCTTTTTTTTTTAATTTTATTTATTTCTGTATGTGTATGAATGTACTGTCTGCATGCAAGTTTGTGCATCCGTGTCGTGCAATGCTGCGGAGGTCAGAAGAGGGTGTCGGATTCCCTGGAAGTGGAGTTCTCCTGGAATTGGAGTTTCAGACGGTTCTCGGCCGCCA
>VZQC01006590.1:0-42176 GCA_009823505.1 Rhizomys pruinosus
AAAAAAAAAAAAAAAAAAAAAAAAGAAACAGCAATAATAGAATAGAAACTTAAAACTAAAGGAACTATATTGACTTTACCAGGTTATACTGCAGAGGTGATATTCAACAAATTGAAATACAACTGTTCAAACAAATAATATCTGTGAAAGAAACATAGATTTGAGACCAAAAAATGAAAATATGTTACTCATGGAAAGCTGGTGTGACTATTGAAGTATCAGCTTGTTTCAGAAAAAGAGCAATATTATAGTGGAAAAGTGTGAATATATTATGAAAAAAAAGATAACATCATTATTATGTGTTTGTCTAATATCAGCTGGGAGCTGCCAAAACAAAGGAAGCTATAGGTATAAGACTAAATAAGACTGATATAATGATCCTTTTCCTGATGTTATTTCCCAAGGTGAAGTTGCTCACTCACACAGTTCCAAATAATGCAAGTCTTTCAACGTAGAAAATGTCTGAGTACTGAAGGTTTAAATTCTAAAAGTTTGGCTATGCTGTTTTCCGCTCAGTGGTTGTTCATTCTTGGCAGTGAAAAGACCAAGTAAAACATCTGTGGGATTGATTTCTCTTGCATGGTGCAGCATTAAGTGCTCTGGATAGATGAAGCAGGGCATGGAGAAGGGAGTTTAGAGTGAGAACATGAAAAGAAGACCTAACTGCAATCTACTACTTACCTGCTCATTATCAAGAATTCAAGTTCCTTGAGTCTCAGAGTGATTATTAGTTAGTAGCATAAATAATTCATTAAACTAAAAACCCAATGAGATATTATGTAATACCCTGAGCATTTCCCCTGAAACAGTAGAAAATTATAAATTTAAATCTTGTCATGCGTAACTTTTTGAATTTGTTTTGTAAAATTATTCTCATGAAAAATTTTTAAAAGTTGAAAATGGAAGAGCATGAACATGTACATTCAAAGAAAAAATGTTGAGTAAGATATGCATCAGGAATATTAAATAAGACATCCATGATAATTCCAAGAAGCTTGTCAAATGTGGAGGGCAGTGTAGCTGCTGTAATATTCTACAAGTCCTATTTTACCTCAAAATACATTTTTAAGTAGATAGCAAGAGAAATTAATATGATTTGAATTGTAAAATATCTATGAAAATGAGCGATGTAAGATGGAATTAAACTGGATAATGTATTAAAATTGGAATTAAACTTGGATAATATATTGAAATGATAATTTTAATATATTATCCAAGCAACAAACAACAACTGATCATTCTCTGTATACTGCTTCCTGATCTGGGAAATATTTTAGTGAGCAAGAAAGTTCTAGATGATTCTTTTCATGGTCTTTAGCGTTATCCTTAAGCTAATTCATTTGATCCAATTTAGGGAAAATAGTTCACACCACCTTATCTCATTTGATAGTGTGTCCAATCCAAAGAAAATCATGTTAGAATATCCAGTCCAGTCTTTAAACACAAACACACACACACACACACACACACACACACAGATGAGAGAGAGAGAGACTTAACTGATGACTAAGTTTGTTTTCTTTCTATTACCTTTTGCTAGAATCTAGCCTACTTTGCCCACGAGAGCAGCAAACTTTGTCATCCAACACTAACTGTGCATTTAATGAATGTCTATTTACTCCATGTTGTGGATAAAATGTAAGCTTGTCAAGTATTTATTCACGAGTTATTCATAACTTAGCTTAGAGATTCAGGGCAGTGTTCCAAGGTTGAGTATATTGCATATTATCAGGTAAACACAATAGAAATTCTCAAAAGCAGTAGAAACTAATAATCATTCAAGGGAGGAAGAACATTGAGATGAACCTCTGAATGAAGTACAGAAGTTCACTAGGACTTTGAGTAGGGTTGAAAATGTTCTAGGTAAAAAAAAAAGAAAATGTTATAGGTAAAATAGAGCTGGAAATATTTGAGAGGATCCTGGCTGATTTACATTTTGCATCTTTCCTTTCTGAACTTGAATCAAACATTTAAACCTTGAACAATCAAGTTCTCTGATAAGAATTCTAAATGTGTACTAATATTTCTTCTTGTTTTCTATGTGACATATTCCTATCAATTTGTTCATTAACAAATCACTTATACTCTGTCTTCATGGCTAGTCTAATTTATAAATGGTTTTCCAGACCAAATTTTGACATTCATCTTCCAATTAATTGTTCACAGTGCAGTCGAAAAATAGTGAATATGCAAACAAATTATGATCAATGTTCAGTCACTTATTTTTGTCCATCTGTGATATAACTTAAGGCTTTCAAATTTTTAGGGGCTCTATTTTAAGAAAATTGGTATTTATTAAAGAACAGAATGAGACCACTGAATTTAAGATTTGTAAATAAATGAATTACATATTTGTAAATTATTTTTGTATGAAACTTTGACATAATGTTGAAGTTTAAACATTCAGAGGAAAGAGGAAAAACTAAGGGCTGTCATGCATAAGACAAAAATATATCATTATTTCACTACCATTATCAGAATGAGAGTTACTCATTTATAGATGCTACAAAAGCCAAAGGGTTTTAATTCTTGGAGGCCAATCAATATTCTTCTAGTTATAATAGTCGAAATCCTATACCTGTCAATTAAAATTTCAATGAAAGTAAATTGGAAAATATCTAGTACCATTCATTTTAGAAATAAATAGACCAATGGATTCATCACTTCCCTGTCCACTTACTAATCTCCGGACATATAAATTGAAATTTTCTTCTCTGTTTAATCTGTTTCCTGGATGTCATCATTTAAAGTGTGACCACACATTTACACATTTTTCATAATCTCTCTATCATGATAGTTAATCTATGTGCCCTTTTTCTCTGAATCTGGGAACATTTTTAACTCTTTGACCATTACCAACAACAGAAGATACTGTACAAGATTTTGCAGAAAATGTCACAAATCATGTTTATTATTCCAATATCCTTCTTTATGTGTTTTCCATGAATTTATCTGCCTTCTCTGATATTTTCATTCTGTGAGAAAGTCTGAATCCCTCCAGACTTTCTGAGCAGTAGTAATTAATTTGCATTAGTTGCCCTTAAATTCTTACAGTACTAAAAGAATTGGTTAAGCACTATAATAGGGTGACAAAGACCACTTACTTGACAGTCTTTCTAAAATCTTTACGCCTCAGGTATCTTTTCAAGACATAAAATTTAATTCTGAACTTAGATTATAGACATATAGGATGAAAGCTCAGAGCTGTATGTGACATTCAGTGAAAATCTTGCACCCTGAGTCATTTCTTGATATCACTAGTCACTCATTTAATTTCATAAGATAATATTGAATTTATCAGAAATAGGGGGAAAATATGTACTAAATGCCTTTAAAAAGAGACTTTTTTACATGTGTACAAACTGAAGACATTTAAACAATTTCAAAGAGAACAAAAATAGTAGTAAAGAAGTTAAACAAAGACATGGTTTTAATTCCATATTCTATGCATTCCATTTCATATATTTCTAGTGAAAACAAATTCATGAAAATTTTAATTTTAAGGAAACAATAATCTCAAATGTTTAACTTGCAATGAAAGTGGTGTTCTAAATCAATGAGCAGTATCATTAAATATCTTGTCCTATGCAATAAAATAAGAATAATCACCTTAATTCATAAATGGTACTAAAACAAAAGATTATGATTCTTGTAATATCTTACAAAATATCTTAGAGGATATGAAAACTATCACCAGCTTCATATGTCACGTGGTAAAATCCACATGCTATATAACAAGGAGCAATTCTTTTTTTTTTTTTTTTTTTTTTTTTAAATTAATGTGTATTTATTGTATGTGTATGAATGTACTGTCTGCATGCAAGTCTGTGCACCCGTGTCGTGCAACGCCGCGGAGGTCAGAAGAGGGTCTCGGATTCCCCTGGAACTGGAGTTCTCCTGGAACTGGAGTTTTAGACGGTTCTCGGCCGCCATGTGGGTGCTGGGGATCGAACCCGGGTCCTCTGTAAGAGCGGTCGGCGCTCTTAACCGCTAGGCCATCTCTCCAGCCCCCACAAGGAGCAATTCTTAATAGTGTTTTTCATTTTTCAATTATTGTTAATTTTTTGTGTGTGGTGTATGCATGTGTGATATCTGTGCATGTGTGTTGGGAGTTGTATGCATATGGAGGACAGTAGATGTCTGATTCTACCACTTTCTGCCTTACTCATTTGCATCAAGGCCTCTCACTGAACCTGGAGCTAGGTACCAGCAAGCCCAGTCATCATCCTGGCCTCAGACCCAAAGGTCTGGTGCTATAAACACATGTTGCTATCGCCAGGTTTTATATTGTTCTTCGAAATCTGAACTCAAGAACTCCAAGAATTCCATGTGAAGGAAGTGCTCTTAGCTGTGGATCTATCTTTTCAGTCCCTTGTAATGCCATTGTCAGTGAATCAGTTATGCAGCTCATTAACTGCCAGACAGATTGAGAAACACCTCCACATGATAAGCAAGGATTATGGCATAGGTTAGCTTCTGCCCTAAGACAAAGGCTTGGCAGACATTTTCTCCAGCTCACAGGGGACCACCACCTCCCTTCCCACCCTACCACTCACCATCTTTGGCTAATACAGACAGGTACAGTTAACTTGACAACAGGGCCTGGACATATCTTAGGCTGGGGCTGTGGACCTATCAGCCTTTGCCTCTTTTTTTTTTTGTCTTTCTGAATCTGGTATACTTTCTTAATATGATGATCTCCTGTTACATCAATTTTCCAGAAGATGACATGGTTTCATTCTTCTTTATAAGTGAATAAAATTCCATTGTATACATGTACCAGATCTTTTTAAAAAATATTTTATTGAAGTTTTGTGCATTTCATACATTGTTTCTCATTCCAATTTAGACTCATCTCCCCTTCCATGCTCCCCACCCCACCTGAGTTCATGCAACCTGCCATTCCTGCCCTGTATGTTTTTTCTGATTCTTTTCAAAGTTTTTCAAACCAGAGGATTATTGTTCCTGGGGAAACTTTACTGTTTCAGTCCGTTCCCTGTCCCTGTCCCTGTCCCTGTGCTGTTATAGTTCCCTCCAATCTGTATTGCTTCAACACATGAATATATATATATATATATATATATATATATATATATATATAGTCACACCTATACTAAACTTGTATCATCTGTACACAAATGATAATTTCCATATCATATTTGAGGAATCACATTTTTTCTTTTTAAATTTATATTAATCTAAAATATGTATACATATCCTCCACCCATATACCAAGATTACAAAGTCTAAAAATAAGTGGTGGGTTAAATCTAGATCCTGTTAAGGGGTTTATATTATAAGAACACAGTTGCTTTCAGGGAATGGGGTATATAACATTGACATTGCTCTGTTTGCCTTACAACTCAGTGCTGGGTGCTGGCATCCACAGTGAGGGATACCATTCATTGTTTACTTTTCTGGGACTATGTTACTTCACTAAGAATAATATCTTCTAGTTCCATCCATTTACCTGCAAAGTCCCTGATGCCTTCTTTACCACTTCATGAAACTCCACTGTGTAGATGAACCACATTTTCTCTATCCACTCATTGGTTGAGGGGCATTTGGTTGGTTCCACCTCTTTGCTATTGTGAATAGAGCTGCAATGAACATGGCTGTGCATGTATCTCTGTGGTAAGATGAGTCTTGTGGGTATATACCCAGGAGTGGTATGGCAGGGTCAGGTGGTAAGCTCATTTTGAGTCTTTTAAGGGTTTTCCATACTTACATTGACCAAATCAACAATGGCAAAGAGGCCTAACTTGGGCTTCCAAGAATATTAAAAAGTCCCATGGCCTCAGTGCTTTGGATTTGGGTTCTGAATTGCTCCTCCAGTGGTGAAAAGTCCTCTCTCTGTGCTTTGTGGTGGGTGTGATACCTTTGAAAACTAGTTTATGAATTCATTAAGTTTCACACATGCATTTTGATAATATCTCCTCTCCCCAAACTCTTTCAGCTCCACCCTGACTTTTTTTAACTAATGGAATCCAATGTGTATTCCACATTCTTGAATGCGGAACCCATTTTCAAGCAAACTTCTAGGAGTCACAACTTCTTCACTTTTACTAAAATTTGTTCCCTATTTTTACATGCAGTGTCTGGGATTCTTCCTGACTTATAATTCTTTTATTTTTTTATTTTTTAGTAATAGGTCATAAGTAATGAATACAGGCATCCTTCATGTAAAACCAATTTGCAAGTAGCTATGCCCAAACTTATACAGCCCAAGGCCCCCATTGTTCAGCTGGGGGAGCTTATATGTACTATCATGTTGATCAGATAAGAGTCCAGTCTATGTTTCTGTAGTTTGGTAGTTTACCCCAATCGCATCTCTTACATTCTACCATGCACCCTTTTCCGCAGATTGTTCCCTAGCCTTTAGAAAAGGGACACAGTGGGCAAGAAGCCAAACAGTCTACTTTCTCTGGAGAGGTAGTTTTGGACTCTGATCAGTTCAGGCTGTTTCCTTTCATGGGTTGGCAGTTTATCCAGGAGTAACCTTTTACTCCTACTGATGAAGCACAAGTGGTTAGATATATAGGCATTTAAACAGGACTAATTATTATGGTAGGTTACGTTGGTATAGACACAGATGTTGGATGGTATGCTAATCCATGGACTATAGCTTTTCTGTAAAAGTTGACAAGGTCTGGGCTGGAGAGATGACCTAGCAGTTAAGAGTGCCGACCGCTCTTACAGAGGACCCAGGTTCGATCCCCAGCACCCACATGGTGGCCGAGAACCATCTGAAACTCCAATTCCAGGAGAACTCCAGTTCCAGGGGGAATCCAAGACCCTCTTCTGACCTCCGCGGCATTGCATGCCACGGGTGCACAAACCTACATGCAGACAGTACATTGATACACATACAGAAATAAATAAAATTTTAAAAAAATTAAAAAAAAGTTGACAAGGTCTTATTGTGGCTTATAATATCTCCTAACCACTGGAGGACTTAAGCTTGTGGCATCAGCCCTGAATTATTCCTCTACGGAGAGAGCTAATAGCCAATTATATATGGGATACACAGACATTTTGCCGCCACTGCTGCACAGTATTTCCAGGCATGTGAGGTGTAGCTAATGCTGATGGAGGAGTCTTGCTTGACTCAAGGAAACCAATATTTGCTTTGTTTATTTAGTGGCCTTTGGTAACATTCTCTGGCATTTTAGAGGCCAAATGTACACTTGCAATTGTGGTCTTGATATATCTTTCCCATGGTCTTCAACAGCAGGGCCTTACAGCCTCTCTTCTTGCAGGTATCCCAGGGTTCTGGCAAAACGCCTTTATATTTTGGGGGCTTGGATCCCCTAGCCAACATCTCCTTGGCTGAATAATCCATTTCTGATAACAGAGCTCTCCTGTATTAATATATTTTGCTCAATTACCCAGCTTATATAGACTTTACTATTATGTTTGACTCTGAATAGAGAATTATCCTTTCACAGTTCCTATGACTATCAGAAAATTAAAGAAGGCAACTATATCACTTTTATAAGAGATTACCTCTATAACGGTCAGCTCTAATTTACAGTTAGGGAATGGCTTCATTACCATCATGTTTTTCTTTGTTCTATGAAAAGGAGTTAAGGAAGTCTCTTATATTAAAACTTTGCAGCACCTGAAAGGTAAAGTTCATTAGGACACATTATAAATAGTTGTTACAGTTAGGATCCACAGAAATGTTTGATACCTGTAGCAGTCTGAGGCTTTTCCTCCTTTTAATGTTTAGCTGAGCCAACTTTTCTGCATTAAATTTACTCAAGCTGTTTATCATTACCTGTATGTTGTTAATTTGGGAAACTAACTTAATTCCTTTAGTTAAATGATCCTACCAGTAGAAGAAAATGTTACAAGTTGATACTGTACAAAACAAACATTGTAGAGAATATTTGTATCCATTAACCCCAAAGTTGTTGTTATACAAATTATAAGTGAGGCAGATGTGGACTACAATTTATATTTCCAATTATCTTAAATGTATTACCTTTTTTAATTAAAACCTTTTAACAAATGTTGTTTAATATAGATGTTTTTCCTTTTACTAAGACCTAGAATATCATATAATATGTAAAGTTTGGGCAAATTTGAATACCTGTTAAACTCACATCAGTTAACTATACCTTAATCTAATGTAGACCCGTGTCCCCCTCCCGACCCTCCCACCTCACCAGATTCACCATTTCAGTCAGTCCTTGTTGCAGTCTTTTCTGTTGTTGTTGTTGTTGTTGTTCTTTCCAATATGCATCACTCCCCACACAGAATATTTACAACTGGGTTATTGGTGCTAGCATCCACAGATGAGAGATAAAATTCATTGTTTGTTTTTCTGGGACTCTGTTACATCACTTAAGATGATTTCTTCCAGTTCCATCCATTTACCTGCAAATTTCATAATGTCATCTTTCTTTACTGCTGCATAGAACTCCGTTGTGTAGATGTACCACATTTGCTCTATCCACTCATCAATTGAGAGGAATTTTGGTTGGTTCCAGCTCTCTTTATTGTGAAGAGAGCTGCAGTGAACATGGCTGTACATTTACAGCTGTGGTATGAAGAGTCCGGTGGATATATTCCCAGAAGTGGTATGGCTGGGTCAGGTGGTAAGCTCATTTTGAGTCTTTTAAGGGTTCTCCGTACTGCTTTCCATAGTGGTTGTACAAGTTTGCATTCCCAACAGCAGTGGATAAGTGTTCCCCTTTCCCCACACCCTCTCCAGCATTTAGTGTCATTTGTTTTCTTTATCTTTGGCAGCCTTATTAGGGTGAGGTGGTATCTTAAATTTGTTTTAATTTGCATTTCCTTAATTATTAGAGATATTGAACACTTTTTAAGATGTTTCTCAGTCACCTCTATTTCCTCACTTGTGAAGTCTCTGCTCAGCTATTTACTCCATCTTTTGAGTGAGTCATTTGTTTTCTTCTTTGTTTTTTGAATAGTTTATATATTCTGGAGGTTAATGCTCTGTCAGATGTATCAGCAGTGAAGGTTTTCTCCTACTCTGTGGGTTTTCTCTTCACTTGCCTGACTGTTTCTATTGCTGTAGAGAAACTTTTGAGTTTAATAAGGTCCCACTTGTCAATTGTCGACCTTATTTCCTGAGCAGCTGCTGACTGATTTAGAAAGTCTTTTCCTACACCTATGTCTTGTAAGTCCCCTCAGACTCCGCCCCTAGCTGGAGCACCAGCAGCAAGTAAACCACCTCTGAATACTTGCCCGAACTCTGGGTTCAGCTTATAATTCTTTAATTAGCCAAAATAACTGATTAAATTACCCTTAAATGGTAACACTTTTGGATTTTCTTTTTACCAGTTTAAAAAAAAATGCTAGATGTTTCCCTGGGTATGTATAGATTTTAAATGATTTACTAATATATATTACTTGTATGAAACAATGGTGTTTCATTTCTATTTTCATGTATTCATTTAATGTGCTTTGATTTAGTCACCTATATTGACATCTTTTGTGTCTGCTCCATAATATTCTACTATTATTTACTTCAATTATAATTAGTTTGCTTGTACAATTAACTTTTTATTAGTAGATTCCCTTACATTAAATTTGAAAAACTCCAAAGAAGAATGTTACAGACTTAGAGGCAGAAGAAGTTTTTAAGTAGTTTCCATTGATATTGTCTATTCAGTTCTACTATAATTTATCTGTTTTTAAAACCTCAGGATATTGATATTTCACCCAGGACAAAGAAAAATATGTGAGTGAAAAACTATGGTCAAAGTGTGTGTGGTTTTATATTGAAACAAGGAAGAATTCAATGAAGTTATTCAAACATAAGAATAAAGAAACATTGGACTTGTTAAAATAATAGGATGGTGCAATCCTTCACAAATTCGCATTCTGTGATATACTATCACAGGTAAATCAATAGTAATATTTTCAGTGTTTAGAAAGGCAAAAACATTATGCAAATAGTCACCAAATCTGTGAGTTCCATCAGGGATACTGATTCTGTTAATTCATTAAAAGTGATATTTATTGTAGCAACCCATTTTGGAATTAACACAGCTGAGTGGAGGCTGAATTTTGAAAAGATTTTATGATTTATGATGTTATAAATACAATTCATCATTATAGAACTATCACAAGAAAAATGTTTATAAAAATTAAAAAAAAATTTCATTCTTAAAAGATAACAATCTGGGGCTGGAGAGATGGCCTAGCGGTTAAGAGCGCCGACCGCTCTTGCAGAGGACCTGGGTTCGGTCCCCAGCACCCACATGGCGTCCGAGAACCGTCTGAAACTCCAATTCCAGGAGAACTCCAGTTCCAGGGGAATCCGATACTCTCTTCTGACCTCCGCGGCGTTGCACGACATGGGTGCACAGACTAGCATGCAGACAGTTTCATACACATACACAAATGAATAAAATTAATTAAAAAAATTAAAAAAAAGATAACAATCTGAAGACATGTTTGCAACCTGTTCCATTTGATTGTCTATCCAAATATCCATAGATCTATTTTATATCTTGAAATTACCCAGATATATATGGTGAGACATGAAGTCATTAAACATGACAAATATGGTTTGTGAAGGATGTTTTATTTATTTTTACTTTGCTCTTTTCCTACACTTGATGTATTTACAGTATATTTTCAGCCTACCAAGGTAATTGCTACATAGACTTGCATAAAATCAATCTTTAAGAAATTCAAGCAGTTTAGCTCCTATTTTTGACCAATCTGATTAGACATATGATAGAATCATAAAAAATGCCAGCTATTTTTGCAAGATAACGGAAAGAGGAAAGTAAATTCACACTGGACCAATTGCTAGTAAATCATAATTACCTCCCCCATGACTGAATGAACTCTGTCAGCCTGCTAGGTGTAGAATCAATGAAAGGCTCATATTTTGCTTTGCATGATCTTTCTATCTATACTGTCTTCTATTTAAGCTTTTATTTGTTCCATTACAAGCACAAGAATCTATTAAGTTGAAATTACATTTTCTTAAGTCATGAAAAATGATATATAATATCCTGAAGAAATGTTTGCCCCTAGTACACAGATGAGGCAGATAATTTCTAAGGTTAGGTAGCTCAGAAACTATTCTTGCTTTCAAACTGAGGATACATATGTGATAGAAATGCAGCCTGAGGCGGTGGCTGTGGGGATCAAACACACTCATCCTTCTACAAAACTTTGGGTAGAAATGCATTCCATAGCATAAAAAAGCAAAACCACCCCAACAACAGTCTTTGCAACATTCAAAGATAAATGTGATAATTTTTAGTCAATTATCTTGCAAAGAATACATTTTCTTTTCATCAAATGCACATCATTTTCAAGAAATTTCCTTGCCTTCCCCTCTTCCCCCTTTCTACCCTTCACTCCATCTCCTCTCCCCTCCTCTCCCCTCCTCTCCCCACCCTTACCTACCCCTGTTCCTTTTTCTTTTACTTTTCTTCTGCTGTTCCAGGGACTGCACTCATGGCCATTTGCAGAACTTTTTATCTTTTCATTTTCCAGTTATGATCTCACTAAGTTCTTCAGATCAGGCTTGTGTTTGTTAGTTAGTCAAAGCAGCCCTAGAACTTCCAAATCTCCTGCTACAGTCTCCAGCATAATTGAGGTAAGAGAGATAGGATACTACTCCCCGATTCTAAATTGTGCTCTTAATGTGTAATTATTTTGACAGAACTATGATAGTCACTTTCCCAAAGATCACAGCATAGCAGTATTTACTGGACCAAGTAAGTCTGAGGTTTGTAAATGGCTCAGCAGTAGAAGGTTGACAACCTAGTTTAGTACCTGGTATTCACTGGAATGAGAGCACAAACTTAAAAATATTGTCTTCTGACCTCCACACACACGCCTTGACATGACCATACATAAAGAACACACAGCACATACATAGTCATACATGCAAGCATGATGCAGAAACAGATATGTACACAAATCACAAACACACATGGACACACATTATCCAACTTTAGACACATCTTATATGTACATTATACATGAACCCATATATGCATTTGCATGCTTCTGCACATGTACATACCTATATCATACACAATCACTACACATATGCATATGTATGCATACTACACATATACACATATACATGCATATATATATATATATATATATATATATATATATATATATATATATCACACCTAAGCATACATCATATGCATGCATCATACATATACACATGCATTATAAAACACTATATACCCATATACACATGCACAAATGCACATACAAGTATCATATGCTGCATACACAGATCCCACATACACATGTTTTTATGTTTTCACACAAGGCACACAATACATACGTATATAAGCATAAAACATATACCTATATATACACACATACATATACACACACATGAACATGTATAAATGAAATATTAAAACACATGCTTCAAGCAAATAATCTGTTAATTCTTATAACAGCCCTTTGGATGTAAAGCAGCTTTTTACCCATGTTACAGTTGAGAAATTGATTTGGAATGTTGCCCCTAGTACCCAGCTCATTCCTACTACAAGGTGATGTCTCACCCACAATAGCTCAGTTTGGAGTCTATATTACTAAACATTGGACATACTACATATCTGGTTACTGGTGCTGAATGGACACTGATTATTAAGCACATTGTTTGTGTTGAGGGTCATTAAAATAAAAGAATTATGACAGTCTGAAGTGTAATTGTTCTAGGACCCTGTGCAATGAGAAACAGTACTTCCAACTAGAATGCTGAATAACAGATTGGAGTTTTCAATAATGACTATTGGCTCTACCTTTCTAACATTTTTCCACAGACTCCTACAGGCCTCCTAGTCAGGACTGTGAAAAGATGCTGATGAGGGAGAGGCTGACAAAGTTCCATGCCTATGTGAGGAACTATGGGCAGTTGCTGGGGAAGGGTTAGACTTTTTTCACTGGGATTTTGGCCACTTACAGTATGTTCATTAAGATTCAGTGGATGACCCCACAACCATGCACATATGACCCCAGATCCATGCATGCACATACAACCCCACATCCATGAACATACTGGCAGTTTTAATTGGACACAGTGGAGTATATTTTAAAAATAGAGGACATTAGAGAGGGAGGCAGACCTATTGGGGGTGTTCTAGAGGAAACTGGATAGGTGAGAGTGGTGGCAATGTTCCTAGTTACATTTTATACATATACACAATTTTCAAAAATAGATAAAAATTTAATAAGGAAGAATTATATTATTATCAGAAGAATCAGTAATAAATACTAATTAAAATAAGCAAGCAAAGGGAACATTGTTTTATTACACAGAATTCACATAGTAATCGGGTTTTTCTCTGAAGTTAAATGTGATGTCCAGGTTTATGAAATATTCTCAGTAAGAATGTTTTTCTGAAAGTTCTTTTGAAGGATTAAATTACATGCATCCTTTGATTGCCAGCAAACTCTTTGGTACGCCTCATGCCAAGATTGATTGATGTGTCCAAGTGTTTGAAACCTAAAAATTTCTTGTACTTTCTACTGAGAATCAAAATGAACATATATGAAGTTTTAGGTTTAATCAATTCTTACATGCAAACTTATACACCTGAATTACAAATAAGGTATCATAGTATATGTGTACATATTTGTGTGCTGTGTGTAAAGACTCCCAGTGGGTGTGAGAGACAGCTAAGTGAATTAGCTCATGGCACATAGCTGATAGACAGAACTGTCTAGAAAAGTCAAATGAGAAAACTCTTCTACAGGCAGAGAAGCAGGAGAAGGCCTATGTTTATTGCCCATTTAATTCTATCTTATTCCAGGTACAGGATCTTAATGATTTGCCATCCTAACTGTACTGTGGGCAATTTGAATTATGCTCAAACATGGCTTCATCTTGGATTGCAATAGAAATGAGATCCTTGACACACAACTTGAGTATTTAAGAAATACCCAGCAATTTAAAAACACAACCTAGGTTGACAAACTTGTTCTATGATGATTCCAGGTGCATTCTTTTGAGAGTTCTTAAAAACTTTTTTGCAAAAATATTTTTTGGCAAATTCCAAGGAAGTAAAACTCGCCTTTCCCTGAACAGCCTTAAACAGAGTGGTATCTTTACTTGGATTTCAAGGCATGCCTGGTGGAGCTTGTTGCCCTACAAGGACTTGATATTTCAGAAAAAAAATTTAAAAATTAAGAGAACATCATTGTAAGATGAGATGTCACACCCAGGATTTCTGCCTGAGCAACAATGAGAGTGAGTTCTCCATCAGAAAGACCAAAGTGAACAAAACGATGCATCAGGAATGGAAAACAACGTGCATCCCCATAATACAGTTTCAGCATTCCATGAGTCTAACACAGTTGAAATTCTCTCACACCCACTCTTTCAATATTCCATCTATTTGGTAGCATTTTCTAGCCTGATCCCTAAATCTAAAATGCAATTTAGTTCTTTTGCTTCAGTTTTATGCTAAATAATAATGTTATACTTCCCTGAATATTATACTGTGTACTCACACTTGAACACGTAAGTAAAGCAATTTGTACAGATTTTTTAAAAATAAATTGACACCTTCCAATTTTTTAATATGTGAGTATATGTGTGCAGGTGTGTGTGTGTGTGTGTGTGTGTGTGTGTGTGTGTGTGTGATTATATACAGTGTTTGAGCAGCTGGCTTCGGATTCCAGAAGATGGTATTAAGTACCGTGGAAGTGTAGTTACAAGTATTTGTGAGCCACTCAGTGTGGGTTTTTGGAAATAAACTTGGGTCCTCTGCAAGATTATTGTGTTCTTTAGTTGCTCTGCCATCTCATTTGCCCTAAATACTTTCTTAAACTGTTTCTATGAGTTCAGGTTTGGACCTTCAATTTTGTTCCATTGGTCAACAATGCCAGTACCCGGCTATTTTTATGACAATGGCCTTGTAATATAGCTTGAAGTCTGGTAGAGCAATCCCCCCTATATTGCATTTTTCACTCAGGGTTGCTTTAGCTATTTGGGGTCTTTTGCTTTTCCATATAAATTTAAGGAATTTTTTTCCAAGTCTGTGAAGAAGCTCATGGGGATTTTGATTGGGATTGTGTTGAATCTATCAATTTGGGTAAAATGGACATTTTTAATATATTATTTTTTTCCAGTCCATGAGCACGGGAGATCTTTCCATATTTTGATGTCATTTTTAATCTCCTTTTTCAGAGGTTTAAAATTTTTGTTCTAGAGATCATTGGTATTTTTGATTAGGTTTGTTCCCAGGTATTTTATTATTTTGAGGCTATTGTGTTTGAGGACTTCTTATATTCCTTTTCCACTTGTTTTATGTTGGTGTAAAGAAAGGCTACTGATTTTTCCAGGTTAATTTTGTATCCTGCCACTTTACCAAAATTCTTAATTGTTTCTGGAAGTTTTCTAGTGGAAACTCTTAGCATCTCTTAGGTAAACTATCATATCATCTGCAAAAAGGGATAGATCCAGGCTGACAGTATTTCTCACATGTGTCCCACCTGTCTCTCATTTTCCACTAGGCTTCAGGTAATTTTGTCTGTTTTCAATATTAAACTGTTCTTTATGGGAAACATGTCAAACCCTATGTGTAAATTAAGGTGCCTTCCAGAGTTCCTGACCAGAGCACTCCATCAGGCAACACATTCACACTCTTGGTTTATGACAGACACCAGAGGTTCTGTGAAGGACATGCTTAGTGCTTTTCCTTTAGAAATACCCTCTTGCTTTCCTTTTGCCAATAAACACAAGTGCTGAATGTCACCTCATTTTACATCTCCCACTCATTCACAAGGTCTTGCCATTTCTACAGATTAACATCTCCCAGTTATTCAAGACATCATAGAGTTTCTCCACTTAGTAAAATCTTAAACCTCATTTCCATTTTTTAAACATTATAGTTGTCACCTCCTGTTACAGGCTCAAAAAATCTTGCATAGTTTGATTATTTTCTGTGTCTAGTTATGGTCAGTTTGTACAAAATGTAAATATTTACCTGCTTACATGCTTTTGTACTTTACTTTTCCATTCAGACACTATTATCTACAAAACAAGTATTTTGTCTAACAGACACTGAATCCATCATTTTAGGCATATTTAGAAGCAATTTCATATGTAATATTTAACTTTAATCAGAGCTAATTAAAAACTTAATTCTAAAACACCAAAATTGAATTTAAAACTGATATGTGGTGGTTCATGCCTTTAATCCAGGCACTCACTCCAGAGGCAGAAGCAGTCAGATCACTGTGATTGCAAGGCCAGCTTGGTCTACATAGCTAGTTCTAGGCCAGGGCTACAGGGATTCCCTGTCTAAAAAAGACTAATAAGAAAATAATAATAATAATAATAATAATAATAATAATAAATTTGAAAAAACAATAACCATTTGCTTTTCTTGTTTTACATTCTGATGGAATCAGGAAAGTCCCCACAAGATAAGGGACATGCCATTTCAAATCCTAAGTGTTCAGCACACAACTAATGTATACAGAAAATAACATTGCTGAATAAGACTCAGTAAGATATATATTTTAAAACATATGTAGTGCCCAGACCAGGTGAGCTGCAGGGACTGTGCCACCTCTGGTAGGGGATTGTGGGAAGGAGAAGCTAGGCCAGCCAGGCACACAGCAGTAGCCAGGGCCCAGACCAGCTGAGCTGCAGGGTATAAGGGAGCAGGCTAAGCAGGCAGTCCGTAGTAGTTCCCCACCCCCAACTGAAATTCCGGAGGGAGTATTCAGTAATCCTTACAACCAACCTAGAGGAACTGGCTGACAGCAGCAGAGGGAGCATGGTGCTCAGAGAGTGTCATAATGGTTGTTACCTACCCAATTCTTGCAGAACAGAAAGGGAAGCGTGAGCTATACATCCCAATATATAACCAAAATTGAAAGTCTGAAATCTAAACAAGCCAACACCCCATAAATAAAGAGAAGGAATCAGAGAAAGTGATCCTTCAACATGGTGAAGAGGCATCAGAATACAGGCAAAATGAAACCCACATGCCAAGAGCACAAAGAAAGAACAATATGGGAAAAGTGCAGAATAATTCCACACTAAAGTCTACTGAACCCGTGGAGGATTCCCAGATGGAGTCCACCCTGGAGGTAGCACAGGACACAGATTGTAAAATAATCACAGATATGTTCAAAGAAATCATGGAACTAAGGGGAGAGAATGAAAAACTCAGAAAAGACCTAGAGGGAAAGAATGATAATCTTTGGAAAGAACTAAAAGGAGAACATGACAAACCCCAGAAAGAATTAGGGGGAGAAATTGACAAACTCTGGAAGGAAATGGAAGCACTGAAAAGATCCTATGATGAAATGGAAAAGGAAACAAACCAGCAAAGCAAGGAGCTACAAGAAAAGATTGAAAACCTCCAAAAGGAAGTGGAAATAGTAAAGAAAACACAGACGAAATAAAAAAGGAAATCGAACACTCATCCAATAAAGAGAAAAGAATGGGAAAAAGCCTCCGAAGTAGAATGGAGGAAGCAGAAGAAAAGAATTTCAGACCTGGAAGATAACACAGAACAACTAAAAAGCTCAAGTAAAGGCTATGAAAAATTTTAAAATACACAAGAATGGAACAACCAGGATTTGTGGGACACTATGAAAAGATCAAACCTCCACATCCTAGGGATAGAGGAAGGAGAAGAATCCCAAGAGAATGGCATTGATCAGATCTTCAACACAATAACAGATGAAAATTTCCCCAAACTAAAAAAAGCATACAAATATAAGAAGTACATAGAACACTAAATAGAGGTGACCAGAAAAGAAACTCCCTATGCCACATCATAGTTAAAACACTTGACACCCCAAACAAAGACAAAATTCTAAAAGCACCCCAAAAAAGACAAGTTAAAATATAAGAGAAAAACCTATTAGAATTACAGCTGACTTCTCAGTGCAAACTATGAAAGCAAGAAGAATGTGGACCAAAGCATTACCAGTGCTAAATGACTACAAATGCCAACCCAAATTACTATACCCAGCAAAAATGTCAATTCTAGTTGAAGGAAAGAGAAAAAGTCTTCCATGACATAAACAAGAAGAAAGAATACATGTCCAGAAAACCAAACCTTCAGAGAATACTTGAAGCAATTCAAAGGACAGGGGAGAGGAGCAGCTATCCTCAGGCAACTGGAAAGGGAAACTATTAAAAGCACAACTGCAAAAGTAGAAACCTAGACCAAAAATGTAAATGGATGATAAGGGGAAATAAAGCAACACACATCTCTCAGTTATTACCTTGAATATTAGTGGACTAAACTCCCCAATCAAAAGGCATAGACTGACTGGGAGAATGGATTAGAAAACAGAATCCATCTATATGCTGTCTACACGAAACCCATCTCACCCTCAAGGATAGGTGCCAACTGAAAGTGAAAGGATGGAAAAAAAATATTCCAAGCAAATGGTACCAAAAAGAAAGTAGGAGTTGCTATTTTAATATCAGGAAAAATAGACTTCAAAGTAGAAGCAATCAGAAGCGACAAAGAGGGCCATTGCATCCTCATTAAAGGGAAAATTAACCATGAAGACTTCACAATCATGAATATATATGCACCAAACTCTGGTGAACCAATCTTTATAAACACAACTCTGCAGGACCTCAAGGCACAGATCAACCCCAGCACACTCATAGTGGGGGACTTCAATGCCCCACTGAGCCCTTTGGACAGATCAAGTGGACAAAAAAATAAACATAGAGACATCTGAACTGAACAATACGATACAGCAAATGGACCTCACAGACATCTACCAAATATTCTACGCAAGCACCAGAGAATATGTTTTCTACTCAGCACCCCACAGAACATTCTCCAAAACTGACCACATACTGGGATACAGAAAAAACTCAACAAATACAAAAATAATTGAAATAATTTCATGCATTCTATCAGACCACAATGCAATAAAGCTCAATATCAACACCAGGAAAAGCCCTACTACCTACAGGAACACGTGGAGACTCAACAACACACTCCTGAACAATGAATGCATCAAAGAAGAAATAAAGAAAGAAATAAAAGCATTCCTGGAACTAAACAACAATGAGAGCACAACACAACAAAACCTATGGGAAGATCTAAAAGCAGGCCTAAAGCTTATAGCCCTGGGTGCCTACATTAAAAAAAAAAAAAAAAAAAAAAAAAAAAAAAAAAAAAAAAAACAGAAAGGGCACAAATAAATGAGTTCTCTACAGATAAAAACCCTTAAAAGGGGGCTGGAGAGATAGCCTAGTGGTTAAGAGCACTGACTGTTCTTGTAGAGGACCTGGGTTCAATCCCCAGCACCCACATGGTGGCTAAGAACAGTCTGTAGCTCCAATTCCAGGAGAACTCCAGTTCCAGGGGAATCTGAGACTCTTTTCTGACCTCTGCAGTATTACATGACACAGGTGCACAAACCTACATGCAGACAGTACATTCATACACATACAAAAATAAATATTTTTTTTTAAAAATTTAAAAACCCTCAAAAGACAACATCAAAGGAACCCTAAACGCAACAGACAGGAAGAAATGACAAAAATCAGAGCAGAAATCAATGAAATAGAAACAAAGAAAACAATACAAAAAAAATGAATCCTAAAATTGTTTCTTTGAAGAGAATAAACAGATAGATAGACCTCTAGCCCAGTTAACCAAAAAGAAAGAAAGAGCAAGTCCAAATCAATAGACTTCATGATGAAAGGGGAAACATCACAACAGACAACAAAACGATCCAGGAAATTATACAGGAATACTTCAAAAACCTATACTCTACTAAATTTGAAAACCTAAGCAAAATGGATAAATATTTGAAATCCTGGGAATCGCCAAAGCAAGCTTAAATAAGCCCATAATATTTGAGGAAATTGAAGATGTAATTAAAAGCCCCCCCCCCAAAAAAAAGCCTCAGTCCAGATGGTTTCACCACAGAATTCTATAAAACATTTAAAGGGGTCCTACAACCACTGCTACTCAAACTGTTCAGAAGGATACAAACAGAGGGAATTCTCCCAAACTCCTTCTATGAAGCTAGCATCACTCTAATACCCAAACCAGGCAAAGATGCAAGCATCTCATTAATGAGCATAGATGCAAAAATTCTCAACAAAATACTTGCAAATCGCATACAGACCCACATAAAAAATATCATCCATCATGATCAAGTTGTATTCATACCAGAGATGCAGGGATGGTTCAACATATGAAAATCAATTAATATCATAAAACACATAAATGGACTGATGGACAAAAACCACGCAATTATCTCAATTGATGCAGAGAAGACCTTCAACAAAATCCAACAATCCTTCATGCTTAAAGTCCTAGAGGGAACTGGATTAGAAGGATCATTCCTCAACATAATCAAAGCCATATACAAGAAACCGACAGCCAACATAATCCTAAATGGAGAAAAGTCAGAAAGATTCCCCTTAAATGTAGGAACTTGACAAAGCTGCCTCCTGTCACCACTCCTCTTCAATATAGTGCTTGAAACACTTGCTAGGGCAATAAGTCAAGAAAAGGAAATTAAAGGAGTACTAATTGGAAAAGAGGAAGTCAAACTATCCCTCTTTGCAGATGATATGATAATTTATCTAAGGGATGCTAAAAACCCAACCAGAAAATTTCTAGAAATGATTAGGAGTTTTAGTAAAGTGTCAGGATACAAAATTAACCTAGAAAAACCGGTAGCCTTTCTTTATACCAATAAGCAACTAAAGAAGGAATACAAGGAGACCTTCCCAATGACAATAGCTTCAAAAACAATAAAATACCTAGGAACAAACCTAACCAAAGACGCCAAAGATCTCTGCAACAAAAAGTATAAACCCCTGAAGATGGAGATTGAAAATGACATCAAAGATGGAAAGACCTCCCATGCTCATGGATTGGAAAAATTGATATAGTAAAAATGTCCATTCTACCCAAATTAATATACAGATTTAATGCAATCCCAATTAAAATCCCCAAGACTTTCTTCACATGCTTGGGAAAAATATCCTTAAATTCATATGGACAAACAAAAGTACCCAAATAACCAAAGCAACCCTGAGTGAAAAGAGCAATACAGGGAGGATCTCTATACCAGACTTTAAACTGTACTACAGGGCTATAGTCATAAAAACATCCTGGTACTTGCACAAAAACAGACCCATAGACCAATGGAACAAAACTGAAGACCCAAACTTGAGCACATACAATTTCAGACACCTAATATTTGACGAGGGGGCCAAAAAGACTCAGTGGAGGAAAGACAGCATCTTCAGCAAATGGTGTTGGCAAAACTGAATCACCACTTGTAGAAGAGTAAAATTAAACCCCTACCTCTCACCCTGTACAAAAATCAACTCCAAATGGATCGAAGACCTCAATGTGAAACCCAAAACTCTGAAGGTGATAGAAGAAAAAGTTGGCAGCAACCTACAAGACATAGGAGTAGGAAAAGACTATAAATCAGACAGCAGCTGCACAGGAAACAAGGTCGACAATTGACAAGTGGGAACTTATAAAACTCAGAGGCTTCTGTACAGCAAAAGAAATAATCAGGGAAGTGAAGAGAAAACCCACAGAGAGGGAGGAAACCTTCACTGTTGATGCATGGTAAATGTCATTTCAGATGAATTTGCTTGAAACACCATGTCAAGACAGATCAACAGCACTAAACTCAGTCATCTTCCTAAGGAGAGAGATAGACAGCATACACTGCCACAACAACACAGAACCAGGAAGAGGTGTCAACCCTCAGTTGCCACAGTAGAGGTGATATAAAAATAACTAATAGTGTAAGAAAACATTTCCTAAAGTTAAAATGAGGCAGACACAGCAAGTGTGAAGAATTCAAAGACAAAGTGAGAAAAATCCTGAACTTCTTCAGGAGAAACAGACTACAGTAGCAACATAAAATAGCAGCAGGGGCTAACGGACTAGCCACTTATACAGCAGAGTGCTTTTTGTCTAAGGGAATGAGAAGGTAAGAAGGGGGAAAATTACATAAACTACTTAGCAGTCTCTCCAATAAACTCCTTTAATTCTGAACGGTATTGAATCTGTGGCTTTAAAATCATATATCTATATCTCTATCTATATCATCTATATCATCTATAACTATATCTATCTCTATATATGCTTGTGTGTATGTGTATGTGTGTATGTGTATGTGTGTATGTGTATGTATACACATATAATCACATCTAAACAGTACATATATATGGTAGATACAATATTTATATGTAGCTATATGTGTATAATGTATCTAAACATATCACACACATATCCTTGAGGAAAAAAGAGAAAGCTTATACTATCAATCTCTTAGGAAAAATAAGGTAACATCAAAGGACTTCATTTGGGTATTTTTTTTATTTTTTCTATTCAGAGTCTCAAAATTGCTAATTTGGATATGTCTCACTAATTTTAAGAAAAGTGTAATAAAACTACAAGAATACTTGAAATGCCGAGAAACACAACATCAAGAAAATCACATTCGCAATAGCTACAAAAGAAAAATCAAATAGCTAAGCTTCGGCCTAACCAAGGGGAAGGAAAGGCCACTAAGATGAAAACTGAAATGCTGAAGGAAATTGCAAAAGACACTGGAAGACATGTAAAGCTCCAATGTTCACATATCATGAGATAACATTGCTTAAAGGGCCATGTTGCTGAAAATGATCTGCAGAATCAACCTTGATGAAATCCACAATGAAATTCTTTTCCCAACTAGGAAAAATGCTAAACTTTTTTCAGAAGTATAAAGAACTCCAAAAAATGCAAAGCTGTCCTGAGCATCAAAATTACTGGAAATATCAACAACACTTCTTTGTAAATTATTCTATAGAGCCATCGTAACAAAACCAGCATCACACTAGAACAAAAACATATATAGAATGATGGACTCTAAAGAAACCCACACAGCAATAGCCACCTAATTTAAAGAAAAGAAAATGTTAAAACCATACATTGGATTAAAAAACAGCCTTTTCAAATACTGGTGCTAGAAAACTTGACAAGAATAGACCCAGATTCCCATCCTATCCCATAAAAATAAATTCAAATGGAACCTTAACCTTAATTTAAGACCTAAAGCTCTGAGACGAGTGTAGGAAAACACTTCAAGAAGGAGGCGAAACCAAGGACTCTTTGAAAGGAGACAGTAGTTTAGGAAATAAAAATATTAATTGACAATAAGAGAGTGTATAAAATAAAATGGATTCAACCATGATATGAAACAAATAGCTGAGTGAAATGCTTACAATGGGGGGAAAGTTCTGATATTTATCTAACCAAAAAATAATATCTATAATAATATCTAGAAAACTCAAAATTTAAACCACAATTTTTCAATAAAATATCAGAAAATAAATTGAACAGATAGTGTTCAAAAGAAGAAATACATAGAGTCAAAAGTATAAAAATAGCATCCTTAGCCTTTGGAGAAATAGCAAATAAAGCTGTGTTGGAAATTCCATCTCACTCCCATTAGAGTGACTGTAATTGAGAAATCAAAAAAATTCTGGCAAGTATCTGGAGGATGACATCCTTTATTCACTGCTTGTGAGCAAATAAAGTGGTACAGCCCCTATGGAAAACAAAATGCAGCTTTTTCACAAGATTAAACTGCACAACTATAGTGTTAAGCTACTTTAGCACTGAGATTATACTCAAGGTATTCTGTGCCAGCTATCTGCAGAAATATATGCAGTATGGCTACTGCAACAATAATAACAATAATTAAGTTATGGATCCAGCCTAGATATCAACAAACAGATGAATAAGATGAATAGAGAAGAAAATAGAATATATATGTATAATATATATATATATATATATATATATATATATATATATATATATATGTATATATTCACTAGGCTGTAATAAGCAAGTATATCATATACAGGAAAATATAGGGAACTAAGGATTATCATGTTAAGTAAATTAAGCCCGAACTAGAAAGTCAAACATCTCATTTTCACTCTAATGTGGAATAAATGTAAAAGGGTAATAGATAGATGAGTGATAAATGATACAGAAGATACAGAGATACAGATACAGTTATAAAAATATAGGTAGATGGACTGGGGCTATTTGGAGAAAGGAAGAAGTCTAAGAGGAGGAAAGACTGGAAAAAAAGAGGGTTATGGAAAGGGCAAGTGAGCAAGTTGCAATGATACACAGTTATGGAAATGTCAAAATGAAATTCATTATTTTGAACACTATTTTTCAAGTTTATGACTATAAATCCTAGCTGTGTGTATACCTTTAATACCTGCACTGGGAAGCAGATCTATTAGAGTTCAAGGCCTGACTGGTCTACATTTCCATGTCCAGGTCAGTCAGTGCTACATCCTGAGACTGTGTCTCAAACAAACAAACAAAACAACAAAATCATAAAAATTGCATGAAATTAGATGAAATTGATGAGGTGAAGTGGAAAGGGACAGCCAGAACTTTACTTTGGATGCTCAGATCACAGCAGCAGTCCCTGATCCTCCCTGAGGATTCCTGTTCTGAGAGATGGAGAGTAGTGACACTTGGCAGTTCTCAGGCATACCACTCACTGGGCTACAGAGGATTTTCTGAAGATTAACCAGTTAAATGTGGTAATTTAATTTTTATGGATTAGGACTGGAGCTCAGCTGCGGGGTATTTAGCTACCTTCACCAAGGTCATGTGTTTAGTTCCAACCTTCACACACAGTAAACTTGTTACTTTTTGCTAATAGAGAAAAAAAATAATTTTATTCCTCCGGAGTTTGTTTTCCTCATGTACACCATACATCTTCTAGATTCAGAACTTAGAAAATATCTGACTGACTGAAACAGTGAACTTCTGCTCAAAACAGTCAACTTCCTCATGGAGAATATTGAGAAAGACTGAGAAAGAGATGAAAAGCATGTTTGGCAGAATGCATGAGCTCTGGTGGGGTGGGGGAATGGGTGGGAACATGGGTCTAGATTTGTTAAAAACATAAAAATAAATTTATGAGGAAAAAATAAAAAGCAAAAAAAAAAAAATAAAGAAAATATCTGCTAGGTGTCTGCCTGGAGATTATGCTCCAAGAACACATAAAGTGCAATTTCTACTACTGTTAAAAAGATAAAGAATATAGGCCAAATATAAACATTAGACACACTTTTAATGATCACATCTGAAATATAACTGTGTATTACATTAATCTAGATCTATTGACATTAATTTTATACAATTGGATTTTTTATTATTGGTTTTTGAAAAATAACTAATCTTCAAACTATGCCTGTTTAATTTCTTCCTACTACATTTTGTGCTGTCAAGAAAAATAATAGTATTTATTAATTTCAAAGGGAGGATATATATTTAATTCTAGAAAATTAACAAAAGAAACCTTCAATAATTTCCTTTATATATTCATAAAGATCCCAGCTTTAAACATTTTGTGCTGTCAAGAAAAATAATAGTATTTATTAATTTCAAAGGCAGGATATATATTTAATCCTAGAAAATTAACAAAAGAAACCTTCAATAATTTCCTTTATATATTCATAAAGATCCCAGCTTTAATAATGGCTTTAAGCAATTATATTTTGAATTAGAGAAAAAACTCAAATGCTTATACAATGAAAATGATCCTTTGCCCAATGTCATCAGTTACATTAGACTGAAGGATTGCTCCTGCCTCAGATTCTGCCTAGGGTGATAAGGTCTTGGCTTAGTGGTCTGTGTGAGATTGTAGACAAACTCTGCACTCTGTCATTGTGAGAAATGTTGACCACTTTAATGATGAGCATAAAGCAATATAATTTCATGTGCTTGTGTTGCCTGCATTGTGATAAGTAAACAAATACTTCAATGTAGAATTTTCAGAGAAATAACAGAAAAAACTTCCAGAAAAGCATATGCTTCAATACTGTAATCATCATTCAATACATAATACAACCAAAGGTGTTCCCATGAAGCAATGGAAATATATATTGTATGTGATTTTTAGAAGGAAATATATTAATACTTCCTAAAAGTATAAAAACTAAATACATTTTGCTATGTTCACCAGTAACAAAGCTAGACTATAAGAAGTTTTGAGTTGATTGACTATTGATTCTTCATCTTATACTGCAAATCTCCATGTCTTCTTCAATTCAACCAAGTAAGCCAATGATAACTCCCAGCATTCAGTTTTTATACAATGGTATCTTAGAACCTGCCTATTGGCTTGGATTTCAAACCATGATATTTGCAACATACATTCTAATAGCAAGTGAAGGGAGAGAAATGAATCTCCTCCAAGAACACTGCCTGAAACAGAACTCTTCTCTCCAGTAGCTGTTCAGACTGTCTGGATTTATTTACGGGTAGAACCAAAACCTGTTTCTGGAGACTGAAACAAAATAAAAGTAGAAAAGCCACTCTCTCTCCTGACAGACAGATAGTGGAACGATTTGATTCAGGGAAACAATAAAACTCAGGTGCTCTGAATCTTGGAGGCACATTTAGAGGTTTAAAAAGTACTAACAAGGGGCTGGAGAGATGGCCGAGCGGTTAAGAGCGCTGACCGCTCTTACAGAGGACCCGGGTTCGATCGCCAGCACCCACATGGCGGCCGAGAACCATCTGAAACTCCAATTCCAGGAGAACTCCAGTTCCAGGGGAATCCGACACCCTCTTCTGACCTCCTCCGCATTGCACGACACAGGTGCACACACCTGCATGCAGACAGTACATTCATAAACATACCGAAATAAATAAAAAAAATAAAAAAAAGTACTAACCAAATGGAAGCCAACACAACATAATGTAATTTAATATTTATGTGGTATTTCTATGTGTCAGAATGTTATTATGTACTGTGGTTCTCATAGGCTGAATGAAAAAGTTGATTATGCACCTTTTATATACTTATAGAGCATTTTTACATTTCATACAACACTTCTTAATCAAATTTAGATCCCTCCTCCATCCAGGCCTCACAACCTCCCCACCGAGCCTTATGCACTCTGTTATACATGCTAAGTCCCATATGGTCAAGCATTTTACCCAGATGCCCTTCAGTGCAAGTCCATCCACTGGAGTGGGAGGGTATTGCTCACACCTCTCTGCGTTTATAAGCATGCAATACAGGTATAACTAAATACTACCTTACAACTTTCTAGGAGTGACCATGTTGACTACAGACTGAGTTATTGTATGCTATGCACATCCTAATAATTCTGTAAATCGGGAACCCTAATTGAGTACAATATGGTACACAATGGAGTTTTAAAGTTTACACTTTACTAGTCATTACCATCAAGTAAAATGAAATGTACCTTGATTTTTGTCCTTGCATCTGGAATCTTGGCAGCAGTCGTCCTGGGTGGATGTAACATCTGTATAGGATTTGATGGGATGAGACTCAAAGTTGGAGGCTGATCACGGAAAACTGATGTCAAGCAGAGCTGCACAGTCTCTTTCATTGCTTTCATCTGAGATTCCTGAGAGAGAAAGGAACAGAGACAGAGACAAAAGAAGGTGCTAACCTTTTTACTTTTTTCTAGGCATCATTTCCTACTTATGTCACAGCCTTCAAATAAAATTCCTTGTCATGGTTCCAATATGGTGACTTTCACAGATCATATATTTGAACTCTTTGTCTCCAGTTGGTGGCACAGCTGAGACTGTGCAAACATTAGTGGGTGAAATCTACTGGGTGACAGTCTTGCGGGTTATGCCTTGGCTACAACTATCTCTGTCCTTGTCTCTCTGTCTCTCTCTCCTCTCTTTCTCTCTTTCCTTCTCTCCCTCCCTCCTCTCTTCTCTCTCCCTCTCTCATTTTCTCCTTTCTCTTTCCCTTTCTCTCTTTCTCTTCTTCATCCTACCTTTCTCTCCCACTTTCGCTCCCTCCCTCTCACCTTTCTATCTCCTTCATTTTGCTCACTCATCTTCCTCCTTACTCTCCCTCTTCCTCCCTTCCTTCCTCCTCTCTCTCTCTCTCTCTCTCTCTCTCTCTCTTTCTCTCTCGTCTTTCCTTCCTGGTTAGCAGAGTTATAAGAAAGCACCCTGCCTTCCTTCTAATGTAGCTGAGACCATCTCTTGCACCATTCCCTCCTTGATGTGATGGTCAAGTAATATCACCAACATAGCTATGAATTTAGCCCGGTTCATTTTAGACCACAATGTCATGTCACAATATCAAAATCTGGACACCTCTGGAACTCATAATACCGTGAAGCAGACTAAATCATTCTTTCTTTCAACTGATTTTTGCAGTGATGCAGAAAACCGGTAAAATGGTATAGGGATGATGCTGTAATCAATCTGATCATGTGGTCTGTATACCTTTGGTACTGGTTTGCAAGAGGAATTTGGACAAGTATAAAGCTTGAGCAGAACAAGGAATCTATCAGGAACTGGGCTAGAAGTTATTAATGTTACATTCTGGCAAACGCTCTGTGTTCTTCCTGAGTACTAAAAAAATGAGAATTAATTGAAAATTAATTGACTAATTTATTTAATTTATTTTAATTTTATTTTATATTAAATTCTATTATTTTTAACTGACAATCTTACAGCAGTTTGGATTGACAGAGATATTTTTCAAACAGTACAAATAATTTCTACATTGCCCTCCCTGAACCCAGTTTCCTCTATTGAATATAACTTTTATTGGTAGGCTACATGATAAACTAATACTGATAAAAGTTTGTTCTTATTTAACTAAAGTATGTTTATTTGTGTTTTTACTAATGTATATTAGGTTTCATCCTCATTCTGCAGAGTCTTACTCTCTACACTTTGGCCATTTGTGACCTTTTGCTTTCCTGACTCTCTGTTGTGTGAGGAACACTGATGAGAATTGAGAAATGCATTACTGTTCTCTTTACCCCTTGTTCTATGTTTGCTGAGCCTAAGGTGTAGAGATTGCTTTGTACATATGCTACTTAGGCTTAGGAAATTCACGAATAATGTCTGTATATAACAAGTTGTAGAATTTTGTAACAGTCTGTTACAAAAGAAGGTTCTTTGATGAGTGGTGACTAGGATAGTTATTTATAAATATAAGGATCCATATTTGGCACATAAAAATACATTGCATTTTCTAGGTATGCCACAGCCTTGGGTTTTCTCTAAGCTCTATAATATCTCCAGTCATGTGCATTTGGCTATGTTGACAGTTCCACACATCAGTTTCCTCCCATCGAGTGAACTGTAAGTCCAATTAAGTAGCTGTTGACTACCACCAAGCCTGCAGCAATGACATTTGTTGTGCAAGTCATTAATGTGTTTTTTGGCCTAGAAGCTGTGATTGGAGCATCAATTGCTGTTCTTCTTTAGCAGCTTGCATAGTGTTCTCCAAGGCTATGACAGATATCCTTCATGGGAGGTGGTTTCCAGGTCAGTTCCAGCTTCATGGCTCCAAATCTTGTAACTGAAGTATGTGCTGTCATTAGCAAGAAGATCTTATCTTCAAATCCTGGGAGGCAATCAAGGGCTGTGGCAATACCCTGTGTAATTCTGGCAGTTTTTTGAACTAAATTTTTGATGGATAAAATTTCCAGACAAGATAACCATCATCAGGGATGGATGCAGTTCACAGAATTTAGTTGGATTCATAATGAGTATTCAAAGCAGAAAGTTTAGCAGAAAGATGGAAAATCCATGTGGCTGCAAACAACCACACTTAACCCAGTCACAGGGGATCTGAAGAACTCACCTGGCCTCTGCCGGCAATGTACACATTGGTATATTACATACATACACACATAAGACTCATGCACATATAATTAATAAACTTTAAAGAGAGAGAGTGCTTGAGCAAAGAGCCTCCAGGGCATATTTCTTGAGGAGTGAAGCCTACAGAAATGTATTCTAATGTCTAGCCATTAAAGCACTCAAAGGCTACTATATCTTTGGTCCACTGGGGCAGAGTAAAACTCACGAAGTTATCAGTACTTGACACCATTTTCCATTTGGTGCTGACTTTAGAGGCAGGCGAATTTAAAATGTGAGGAGTCATGGGTGTTTTCATCAAGGTTCCAGAAATTTGCTGGAGCCAACTTGTAGCAGGGTAAGGTTCCCTGCAAAGGGTCCTGAGAGCCTATTTCATGAAGCTTTGAAAGTGATACCTGAGTGATAATAGATGACACTGGATGATGCAGATGACAAAATTAGAATATTCATGTAGGAAAGACGTGGGTGTGCAGTAGAAGACCAAGGAAAGACATCAACTCAGGAAGAGAAAGCTCTGCTGGAAAAACAGGCTGCCAAGTTCTCTAGAGCCCTAATGATGTTATCACAAGCCCAAGCTGCCCAGCACAGAGCTACAAGATTTCCTGTTTGTCCTGTAGTGGTGCTGTCTTGCTCCAGTCCTCTCTTTCCCTACTTGGACTCCATTCTTCTCTTTGGAAAGAAAATGTTTTCTCTGTGCTATCACCTGTTGGAAATATACAATCTTTTTTTTTTAATTTGAATAAGCTTAGAAGATGGTTTTTGAAACAAGTGAGATGGCTCAGGAGATAATTTATTTACCACTAACCCTAAGGACCTGTATTCACTCCACATGCTCAAAAGAGAGAAGTGACTCCTGCAAGTTGCCTCTGACTCATGCATGTTAATTATGGCAGATTCATAGTAAACACTAACACACCCATTTTAAAAATGTGATAATTGTTTAAAAGATAAATTGGGGCTGGGAGCGGGCACTATATTTATTATGCACAATTCCCAATAAACACACACACACACACACACACACACACGCACACACACACACACACACACACACGCATACCACACAAAAAAATTACACAGGATTGTTAACTGAAGTAACACAGTCCCAGCAAAAAACAACAAATGACAAATGGTATCCCTCATTTGTGGATGCTAGCATCAAGTAGCTAGAAATAAAGCAAACAGAGCAATGTTAATGTTATATTCCTCTTTATCTGAAAGCAACTATGCTCTTATAATGTGAATCTCTTAACAGGCTCTAGAATTAACATACCACTTATTTTCAGACTTTGTAAACTTGTTATATGGCTGGATGGTATGTATGCATATATTAGAATAATATGAAATTAGAAGGGTGTGTTGGATAGCTTTAGTGTCAACTTGACACACCTGGGTTGAGGGAGCCTCAATTGGGGAATTGCCTCCATTGGATTGGCCTGTGGCCACATCTATGGAGTATTGTCTTGATTGTTGAGCAATGAGGGAGGGCCCAGCCCACAATGAGTGGTGCCACCCTGGGCAGGTTGATATGTGCCATATAAGAAGGCAGGCTGGGCATGAGCCAGAGGAGCAAGCCAGTGATCAGCATTCCTCCATGGCCTGTACTTCAGCTCCTGCTTCCAGGTTCCTGCCCTGAGTTCCTGCCTTAGGCTCCCTAAATGATGAACTGTGACCCAGGAGATGTAAGCTGAATAAACCCTTTTCTCCCCAAGTTGGTTTCAGTCAGAGTGTTTTGTCACAGGAATGGAAGACAAACTAGAACAGAAATTGGTACCAGAGAGTTGGCTATTGCTGTGACAGACGTGACCTTGATGTTTTGGGGAAGATTGTGGAAGTGTTTGGAACTTTGAGCTGGGAAGACCATTGAATGCCTAAAGATTGTTGCTGTGGAGCTTGGAGCAGTTTTGCTGAAGGAGTTGTAGAAGATGGAGGCCTGGCTTGTGAAGTTTCTAGTTTCAAAGGGATTCAGAGATCATCAGGAATGTTTAATCTGTGGGTTCTGGTAAGCTGGGGCTGAAGAATCAGCTGTAAGTCACAATAGACCAGAACCTGAAGTGAAATCTTTGTTGTACTGGGACAATTGATACTAGTTAGCTGGGGCTGAAAAATCAGATGTAAGTAACAAGAGACCAGCATCACTGTGGTGAAATCTTCTGGGAAGAATTTCTTCAGGGTCAGCACACAGAAGCTATGTTCCAGAAGGGGCCTGAGCCTCCATGTAAAGCCAGAAGCAGGACTTGGTAGTGTGTAAGGGTCTCCTATATGGTTCAGGTGTTGAAAGCATGAAGAGGTCACAAAGAGCAGCTGAGGCCTGGCACTATGAGAGGCCAGGAAAGGCCACTGGTCAGAGTGCCACCTTGGTTGCAGTGAAGACCCCAGGATTCCAGGGGTCAGGAAGAGAAGCTGAGGTTTTGCATCAGGAGAGGTCAGAAGAAATCTCAGTTTCAGTGGCGACCTCAGCTTTTTGGAGATGCCGGGACCATGGGATGACCACTAAGAGCAGAGGCAAGTGTGGAATGGAATTGGCCTGGGCCTGCGAGATGAGTTGTGTGTGCCACAGACGTCAGAGTCAGAGAAGGGGAGCTGCCGAAACCCTTTGGAGTCCAGAAGATTGTGAGTGAATCCCAGGTGTCCAGCCTTGAGCTACTTGCTGGACTTAGGTTTTGTTTGAGAGTGCCTGATTCTTCCCTTTGAAATAAGACAATACTTGTTTTGGATTTTATAGCAGCCCACGGTTGAGAGACTTTTAATAGACTGTGAACTTTTAAGTGTTTGGACATTTTAAGGACTGTAGGGCTTTTAAGGTTGTACTGTCTTGGGTTGTGATTAATGTTAACATCATACTTTTGGGATAAGAACTGGAAAGGTGGTGGTTTAATAGTGATGTGTTTTGTGTGTCAAGTTGACAAGGGGTCAATTGTACTGGATAGCTTTAGTGTTAACTTGACACACATGAGTTGAGAGAGCCTATTGGGTAATTGGCTCCATTGGATTGGCCTGTGGCCACATCTGTGGAGTATTGTCTTGATTGTTGAGCAATGTGGGAGGGCCCAGCCCACAATGAGTGGTTCCACCCTGGGAAGGTTGTTGTGTACCATATAAGAAGGCAGGCTGGGCATGAGCCAGCGGAGCAAGCCAGTGAACAGCATTCCTCCATGGCCTGTGCTTCAGCTCCTGCCTCCAGGTTCCTGCCCTGAGTTCCTGTCTTGGGCTCCCTGAGTGATGAACTGTGACCCAGGAGAGGTAAGCTGAATAAACCCTTTCCTCCCCAAGTTGGTGTCAGTCAGAGTGTTTTGTCACAGCAATGGAAGACAAACTAGAACAAAGGGAAAAAGTAAATTCTGAAATAAAAAAAATATAACTAAAATTTTAAAAAATTTGAAAAAAATATATGACACAGGGTCTCCCCAAAGCCCTACCTGGCCTAGAACTTGATATGTAGATCCATGCTGGCCTCAATCTCACAAAGATCTGCTAGTCTCTATCTGGAATTACAGGTGTACATCACCACCACACACAGGTAGAAAATGAAATTTTGAAATTGCAATTTATGATAAAAGAATGATGCAAAAGACATTTATTGAAAAATTATAAAAAAACAAATACATAGGATTAAAAAATAAAAATAATCTTTTAAACAATAGGTCTGTCTTTGAAATTCTTTATTGGCACTCACTATGTAGACGAGGCTGACCTCAATCCCCCAGTGATCCATCTGCTTCTCCCTCCCAAGTGCTGGGACTAAAGCCATACAGCATCAAGCCCGGCTCAGGCTCAGTATTTTGAGCTTTGAACAGCATTCAGTTTGTTGAAGATGACTTATGATTTTAAAGTTGAACTGATCTTGTGATCATTACAAGATGATTTTGAGTCCATGGGAACTAGGGATAGAATATTACTGCTTGAACTGTTCTCTAAATCTCACATTTTAATATGTAATGCAAAGCTTAGGAGAATGCTGGAGAAGGCCATGGGATATTATGGTATTGGAGGATAGATGAAGAAAGTCAGAAACCTGGGAAAGACAGGTTACTGGGGTGGTAACTGCCCCACTTCAGACCAGTCTCCCCTCTATCTCTGGTCTCTGGTCTGCCTAGATGAGAGCAGCAGCTGCTTCCTGCTTACACCCCAGTTGAGAGTAGCTCAGTCACCTTGCTTTCCCTACCATGATGGCCTTTACCCTAACTCCATGTATATCTGATAATTTATGTATTTCATGACATATTTTGAACATGATAAATTATAAATTCATCCTCACTTTTTTAAATTGACATGATTTTTAAGTTAATTTTTATTGAGGGCAATTCATACATTTCTTTTTTTTTTGTTTGTTTATTTTTAAGGGATTCTGCAATATAATGACACAGTTGTTTGCAGATAATATTGATGTTACTCAGTATGTCATACAATTAGGTAATTGGTGCATTTTTCAAGTATCTATGTCCAAATTTTGAACAACCCAATGTTCCCATAGTCCAGTTGGAGAAGCTTGTATGCACAGTCATGTTGATCAATTAGGAGTCCAGACTATATTGCTGTAGTCTTATGATTCACCCCTATCTCTCCACAGCCCTTACAATGTACCACCCCTGCTCTTCCACAGTTTGTTCCCTGAGCTTTGGGAAAGGGGCACAAGTGGGTGAGAAGAAAACAGTCTAATTTCTTTGGAGTTGTCATTTTGGACTCTAGTCTGTTCAGGTTGTTTCCCTTCATGGGTTGACAGCTTTTCCAGTGATACCTTTTTAGTCATATTAACAAAGCACAAGCTATTGGATGTACAGGCATTTAAGCAGTACTATTATGTCAAGCTAAGCTGTGAGCATAGACACAGATGCTTGGATGGTATGCTAATCCGCAAACTGTGGTTTCTCTATAAAGGGTGACAAGTTCTTATTGTGGCTTATAACATCTCCCAACCACTAGAGGATACAAGCTTGTGGCATCCACTGTGAGTTATTCCTCCAAGGAGAGAGCTAATAGCCAATTAATTTTGGGATATAATAGACACATGGCTGCCACTGGTTGCACAATATCTCGGGTGTTAGGGTAGTCTGTATTTTGGGTATTGATCTTGCTTGTTTCAGGGGACCAATATTTTGCTTTATTGTGTTTGTGGCCTTTGGTAATTGCTATTGGCATTTTTCAGAGGCCAGTTGTTCGCTAGCAAGTGGAATCCATAAACATTTTTCATGACTCACCCAGGGTCCGTTGACAACAGGGATTTTACTGCCTTTCTCCTTCATATATCCCTTATAGGCAAAAAGGCCTTTATAATTTGGGGGGGCAGGTTTGAATCCTAGCCAACATCTCCTAGGCAGAATATTCATTGCTGATTGTAGATCTTTCCTGTAGTAATATATTTGCTTATTACACAACAGATAAAAACACTTTACTATTGAATTGGCTCTAGATAGAGAATTATCCTTTTCACAGTTCCTCATGCCTATCAATCAATTAAAAAGAAGGCTAGTTATGCCTGTTTTTTATAGAGATACCACTGTAAACATTGCCTCAATTTACAGTTAGGGAAGTGGTTTTAATTAACAGCATGTGTTTTTTTTTTTCCTATAAAGGGGAGAGGTTAGGACAGGTTTCTCAGTAGCTGGCAGGTAAACTTTCATTAGGGCCATTATAAACAGTTTACACCCATCAAGAATTCAGAGAATGCTTCATGCTGTGACTCAGGGCAGTCTTGAGGTTTCCATCTTTCTTTAAGTGTTCAGATGGGTCAACTCTTCTGTGGCATTTCCCAGTCTCCATACCAGAAGTTTTTGTTTTCAGGCATTTAGATTGGTGATTTTTTTACTTGTTTGGTACACGGAGATAAAATTCTCCTTCCCATTGTTATTTCAAGATCTAAAATTGAAAATTTTTCACTAGGGTTGGAACATAGAGTTTTCCATTGTACCAGAAAGGATACTACCCCCACCCGCCCACCTCCCTCTTTTTTTTTTTTTTTTAGGTTTTATGTTTGACCTATGAGACGCCTAAGTTGTATTACACATTACCCATAAGCAGGGAGCCAATGGCATAAGCTTCATTTAAATTTACCAAACTGTTTCTCATTGGCTGTATGCTACTTGATTTGTGAAGGAAATTTAAGTCAGCTTCCTTTAAATTGTCCTGGCAAGTAAAAGAAAGTGTTGTATGTTGTATAATTCAAAGAAAATATAGATTTTGTACGCTTAACCCAATAAATTATAAATAAAACATCTTAACATTTTATGTCCCAATTAGTTCAATTGTATTACAGTTTTCACAAAACCAACACTAAATTTAACTAATCTAACAATCACTAAGCCGCTTAAAATAATCCTATACTTTGTGGATAAACTTGGGCAGAGGTTGAGTACCTGCTAACTATAAGTTTTACCCAATAAACATGTTGCTCTTTATTCAGCTATAGACTGGACTCATGACTTCACTTATTATGGAAGTAAAATTTAAGCTTAATTCTTAAATTTCCTACAAGTAAAAGAAAGGTGTTACACTGTGATGTTTGTATAATTCAAGAAAAATATAGAGACAACATCAATACAAACTATAATATAAAATAACAGCATTTTATTCCAGTTAGTTCAATGTCAGTATCTAGCTCCTCGCCCTTGCAAAAAGTCAATTCCAGATGGTATTAAAGACTTCAAATTAACCCCAAACACTCTGGATGTGTATAGAAGACAAACTTGGCAGCAGACTACAAGACCATAGTGTAAGAAAAGATACTTCCCGAAAAGACGCGCTTTGCACAAGAAATAAGAATTCAACATTGACAAATGGACCTCATTAAACTCAAAAGCTACTGTCATCCAAAAGAAACAATAAAGGAAGTAAAGAGAAAACCCACTGAGGTGGGAAGGAACCTTTACTGCAGAACACATCTGACAAAAAGCATTGATGGCCAAATATACAAACTACAAAAAAAAAACGGAAAAAAGAAAACAAATGAACCAATCAAAAGATGAGCAACGATACTGATAGAGCCATTCAACAGAGGAGGAACTCGAGATGGCGGGAAACATCTTAAAAACTGTCACTACTTCACTACATAATTAGGGAAATGCAAATTACAGACCACTCTAAGATATCACCGCACTCGCCATAAGAACTGGGCCAGGATTAAGAAAACAAAATGATACCAAGTGCTGGATGAGGTGTGAGGGAAAGGGGAACACTCATCCATTGCTGGTGGGATGAAACTGTACAGCCAGAAGAAAATCAATGTGGCGACACCCTTGGAAGACTTGGCAAAATGATTGCCACTTGACAGCACATATACCACTCCTAGGTAATACCGCACAAGACTCATCTTCTGCAGAAAGCATGGCACAGCTATATTTATTTGCAGCTCTGGTCACAATGCAAAAAGCTGGAACAACAACTCAAGGCCGCAACTGTCGATGATGAAAAAAAAAATTGTGGTTACATGTACACAATAGAGTTCTATGCAGCATAAAGAAAGATGATTCATGAAATTTCAGGTAAAAAATGGAGCTGGCAGGATATTTTATGCTAATGATGTAACACAGTTCCAGAAAAAAACGATGAAGGTATCCCCTCATATGTGGTGCTGAGCATCAATAAACAGTTATTAAATTTCTGTTGAGAGAGGGAATGCCGTATTAAAAGAAAACAACAGGAATACGCAATCAGAAAACATGATGAAATGGGAACAGGAAGTGGTGGGAGGGGCGTGGAGATTGACATGTGGTCTATATTGATTAATGTTATTAATTGTAAAATGACATGTGAGTTTTACTATTAAAGGATATAGAACAAATAACTTGGGATACAGTCCAAAGTGTCCTTCAATAATTTTTGTGTTATGCGTATCAGCTTGTAACATCCTCTTTTAACCGTAGGTAATTTAACTTAATGGAATTAATTGCTTTCCAATTAACAACATACAGTCCCCCCCCGAAAGAAAAAACACGGACAAATTTGATGAAATTTCACCTTGCATCCCTGCCCATAGTGATGTGTACTACAACTGTCCTTTTTTGAGACCCATGGGTCCAAAAAAAATCATAAAATAAAGGGGGGATACGTTACATATTAAACCTTTTTGTCAAAACTTTCAATTTAATCTTACGACTAACTCATGGGAAAGATACAATCTTTCCCATGATTAGTCTTAAAAAAGATTGTATCCCACAGGTCAAAATGTCACACAACTCCAAAGGCTGAGAAATGGATACAGACTTCCGTCGTATAGTTTGTACCATGAAATACCAGCAGAGAAAGTTCACCATCTTAACACTAAAAGGAAGAAAAGCCCTCAGACTGCTACAGGCAGGTCAAACATCTCTGAGGCACCTAGGTGTGAACATCTGTTTACAGTGATCTAATGAACCTACCCTTCCTAGGTGCAGCACAGTTTCACATATGATGAGACCTCTTACCTGTTTTCATAGAACAAAGAAAAACCATGGTGGAATGAAAGTCATCCTCTACTGTAATTAGCGCTTGTTATAGAGTTATTCTTTATAAAACGGGTAAAAACTGCTTTCTTTAATTGACTAATTACACGGAACATGTAAAAAAATGATTATTGTCTATTTCAGAACCAAACATAATATAAAAGTATCTTTAAGTGGTGCATATACAGCAAAATATATTAATCCAGAAGAGCTGGACGATAGCAGCAATGAATATTCTGCCAAGGAGAATGTAGCCAGGGGACCCAAGCCCCCCCCCCAAAAAAAAGGGTAAGGTTTATTCTGTAAACTGGGATATCTGCAGAAAAGAAGGTGGTAAGGCTCGCCCTGCTGCTCAAGACCTGATGTAACCAAGGGAGGATTGTATCAGACGAATCGCACACTTACAGTAAATCTTTAATTTTTGAAACTGGAATCCAGAGAGTGTGGCCAAGGCACTGAAAACCAATAAAGCAAATGTTGGTCTCCTTGAGTCAAGCAAGACTCCTCCACCAACATCAGCTACACCTCACCTGCTTGGAGATACTGTGCAGCAGTGGCAGCCATATGTCTGTATATCCCAAATTTATTTGATTATTAGCTCTCTCCTTGGAGGAATAACTCGTGGATGTTGCCACAAGCTTATATCCTCTAGTGATTAGGAGATTCATACACCACAGTAAGGCCTTGTCATCTTTCTCGGGAAAAAAATAGTAATCCAGGGGTTAACACACCATCCAAACTTCTGTGTCTATACCAAAAGTAACCTACCATAGTAACTAGCAATGTTTAAATACGTATAAATCTAATCGCTTGTGCTTCATTAGTAGGATTGAAAGCTTATCCCTGGGCAATTGGTCAGCCCATTAAAGGAAACAGCCAGAACTGATCAGAGACCAAAACGACATCTCCAGACAAAGTAGACTGTTGTGCTTCTTGTCCACCTGTGCCCTGTCTCTAAGCCTAAGGAACAATCTGTGGAAGAGGGGGAGTGGTAGAATGTAGGGGATTAGGGGATGCGATTGGGGTGAACGGTAAAACTACGACAATATAGTCTGGACACTTATTTGATCAACTTGACTTAACATTCAAGCCCCTCCAGCTGGATGGTGGGAGCCTTGGGCTGTGTGGGCTGGGGCACAACTGCTTGCAAATTGGTTTTATATGAAGGATGCTTGTGCTAAAAAAAATCATACATTTCTTAATCAAATTTAGACTCATTCCCCTATCCATGCCCACCCCTTATACCACCACCCCCAACCCACCAGAGTTCATGGATTCTGTCCTACATGAAATTGACATGATTTTAACAACAGTTTAATGGGCAGTAAATATATTCAAGGTCACTCTGAAATAGATGCATTTCTTAGAAGATCTGCATCTTTCTTTTAGCCTCAGTCACTTCTGTAGCCATGATGGCCCCTAAGAGTCTCAGGTTACCTTTTCCTGTTCTATTTCTCTGTACAGTGGGAAGCAGAAATTTATCTCATAAAGCTCCCATTTCTTCTTGACCTTGTCAGGTAATAAGATAATCTTATGTGATAGTATGAGCCTTTTCTTATATTGACATTACAATAGTATTCCACATAGTCACATGAAGGAAATGATCTTATATCTTCAATATTTTGCACATTTTTATTGTAAATTGATGACAATTAAATTCAAAAATTTCACTTGGTAATATTACTCATTTATACCACAAAAGCAGTCTAAGTTACACAATCAATGTTAATGATGCTACCTGTTGCCTTGATTATACTGCTAAAAATAATTTAAATGTTTATGAGATTAATTAAAATGAGTAGGAGTTACAGACAGTTCATGTTTTATTAAACTTAGTGGACATAAAACAAAACTTCTTGGAAAAATAATGAAAACTTATGACAAATGAGGGGTGATTTGGGGTATAGATGGTATGCTGGATAGCATCAGTGTCACCTTGGCACACCTGGGTAGAGGAAACTCAGTTGAAGAATTTCCTCATTGGACTTGTCTGTGGTCATGTCTGTCGGGCATTTTCCTGATTACTGAGTGGTGTGGGAGGGCCAAACCCACTGTGGACAATGTCACCCCTGGCCATGTGGTCCCATGGTTTCTAAGCAAACAGGCTGAGCACTGGCAGGGGGACATGCCAGTAAGCAGCACTCCTCCTTGGTCTGTGCATTGGTTCCTGCAGTGAGCTCCTGCCCTATCTTCACTTCATGATGAACTATTACCTGAAGGTAAAATAAAGCCTTTCCTTCTCAAGTTTATTTTGACCAGTGTTTTATCACAGCAATATAAAGCTACCTGAGATAGGCTAATTTTGTTTTATCTCAGCAATATAAGGCTACTTAAGATAGTGCTATAAGGGCACACTCAGGGAAAAGGGGTGTTGAATTTAGACTGTGTGAGGTTAGGAGGAAAGCTATCTTTCAACATCTCTATGTTGAAGCCAAAACCTTGGGCATAGTGGCACATGCAGTTTCATCTTCCAGTAGGATCAGATAAGAAGCCTAGGACTCTTTATTAGGGCCCCAAATGGCAAACAACTGCAATTGATATACTATGTCGGCAATATACCATTATGCCACACCCTCCCCTGTCGGCAATATACCATTATGCCACACCCTCCCCTATTTCTTATTTCCTTACTCAAAGGCCCTCAGGGCTATCTACTGATGCACTGACCTAGATACTCCTAAAGCCTTCCATAGTGTTTTCTTGTGATATTTATCTTTAATATGAGGTTGCATATAGATTAGCAATTCAAGAAATGTATTTCATATCATGAAATGGTTCATAGGATACAGTTATAAAGAATCAGTAAGAGAGATTCTGGAAATGTATTAAAAATAAGAGATATGCACTACATCTTATTGATCTTGTTCTCTCCAATGGCTTAAGACAAAATGAAACTTAGTAAGACTATATATAAAACTTTGACTTATTAAAAAGGTCTAAAGAAAAAGTTTTGAATAAATAACTTAAAAGCATAAGTTATAGTATTTTTATGTCAGCAATGTAAATTTGTATTGAAAAGAAGCACAAAGACAGAATGTTTTTCCTTTGATTTTCCTTTGATTTTATTTTGTGGTAATTTTTGTTCTTGTAAGCTGGACTCTCCCTCCTTTGTTTCACAACACACAAAGTATTGATAATCATCAGTGACTCTCCAGAGCTGTGTAATCCAGATAGTACTGAGAAATTTATCTATTTATTTATCTACAATTTGTTTTTAATTTATATTAAAATGAGACTATATAATTAGTCATGTGATAGCTAGGCCTGTCTTAATCAAGAAGCAAACAACGCACATTTCTTAAATATAGCATTTGGAAACTCAGAAACTGTATGCTGTTACTTCCTGTGTGACTATTCTTGAAGCTGTTTCCTGTGTGATTTTTCATGTCTTGGCTCCTGGTAATACCCTATATCTAAAACTAGAGTCTTTGAGAGATTAAACATATGTCCATATAGTTGTCAAATCTTTAAATCTGAGCAATAACTCAACTTGGATGCTGAAAATAATAAACAGTCTTGAAATAAAGGTTTTGAAAGACAATTTGAAGGAAATACTGTGTTGAACAAAGCATGGTTGGGCATGCCTTTAATTCCAGGGCTTCAGAGGCAAAGGCACATGTATCTCTGTAAGATCAAGGCTAGTCTAGTCTGCACAGCAATGTCCAGGTCAGTTGTTGCTACAGGGAGACCATATCTATATCTGTATCTGTATCTGTATCTGTATCTGTATCTGTATCTGTATCTGTATCTGTATCTATATCTATATCTATATCTATGTATAACTATATCATATCTATATATATTGCATAACAGAATATTGGAATTTTAATTAATTTTTAAATATAATACTTTTATTGATGTTTTGTGTATTTCTTATATCATTTTTTCCATTTTTTATTATTGCCATTATTAAACTTTTTCCATAGATCACACATCATTTCTCGATCAAATCTACAGTTGCTTCCCCTTCCATACTCCCCCATCCCACCCAAGTCCCTGAACTCTGCCATACATGTCCTGCATCTCTCTCCGAGTCTCTCCAGAGTTTTTTCTCAGTTCTTTTGTTGTTGTTCCCTCCAACTTGTATTGTTACATTATATATATA
>VZQC01006590.1:42206-68847 GCA_009823505.1 Rhizomys pruinosus
TTATATATATATATATATATATATACATACATACACATATCACTTGAATTGGAGGATTTTTTTTTTCTTCCTTAAAAGATGTCATGTTTTCCTTAAGGGAGTGCTTAAAGATTCCTCCTTGGCAACCCCAAACAACCATCAATCCTGCACATTTGCTCCACACTGGGGTCTTTCCCTCCCATGGTCCCCCAAAATGAAGTCCAGTAAGCACGTGTCCTGTCTTGATCCCCCTGCACTGGCCTCCATTATACAGCCCAGGTAGTCCAACAATGGCAGTCTACATTCTGATGAGGCTGACATCCCATTAGCTGTTTAGTATTTCAGTAGTCCCCATCTGGCATTGAAGGTTTGGAGGATTCTTGGAGAGACATGAGTCTTCAGTCCATGTTAGGAGGTTAAAAAGCTGTGTCTCATGTCTTTGAGGAGTGCCAAAAGCAGTGGCAGGCACAGAGTAGATGCTCTTGCCAATAAGAATTGGAGATAGGCCAAACAACAGTACTCTCTCTTTATTCTATTTGTCTTTTTTACTGAGATCTCTGCAGTACAGTTTCTCTGGTTTTACTGATTATTTGTATCTGGTAGTACTTTCCTTTTGGATGCTTAAGACCACACAGTTAGCCCAAATTAACCAAGGTTTTTGTTTTCTCAGGGTCAGTTAAGGATCTGGTCCTCAGGCATCTCTCGGGGTTTTTTGGGGTGGGGAGGAGGAGAAGGGTGGGAGCCCCTCACTCCTTTCAGCTTTTCATTCACCAGTTCCATCCACTCGAGGACAAAGGCAGGTCGTGCTAGACCAGGCTTCCTTTTCTGAAGCATGAGCAGATTTTCCTCTCTTTAGACTGGTCACTGGCTGAAATCCCATCAGTGGCTCTCCAAGACCTCCCTGAACAGGAAAATTGGTGACCCACATCTATAGGACATTTCAAGAGGTGACCCCATGCATAATCCCCTAAGACTTGGTTGACCTCTGAGGGCACGGAACAAAGTTATCCCTTAAGTCCCTAGGCCAAATTGGTATGGGCATTAAGTATGGTCATTAAACTCCCAGAAAGGCTAAGTTGCACCAGCCTACTACATTGCACCTATATTAAGAGTGTATCCTTTGGAAACAAACTGTGTGTTATTTTCATAGCATATTTCTTGATTTGCATCTTTCCATTTTAATCCCATATTACTCTAAAAGATGCACACATACCCTCTATCATGTACCAAAACCCAAAGGTCTGAAGATAAATGTTAGGTCAGCTCTAGAACCTGTTTAGGGAACCACATTGCAAGAGCAGAATTGACTTTAGATGATGAGGGATATAACATTAACTTTGTTCAGTTTGTCTTACAACTAGATAATTGGTACTAGTATCCACAGATAAGGGATAACATTCGTCTTTTATTTTTCTGTGATTGTATTACTTCACTTAGCATAAAATCTTCTAGTTCCGGGTCTGGAGAGATGGCCTAGCAGTTAAGAGTGCCAACGGCTCTTACAGAGGACCTGGGTTTGATCCCCAGAACCCACATGGAGGCCGAGAACCATGTGAAACTCCAATTCCAGGAGAACTACTCCAGTTCCAGGGGAATCTGACACCCACTTCTGACCTCCGTGGCATTGCACGACACGGGTGCACAAACCTGCATGCAGACAGTACATTCATACACATACATAAATAAATAAAATTAAAAAAAATTTAAAAAATCTTCTAGTTCCATCCATTTACCTACAAATTTCATGATGTCATCTTTCTTTACCGCTGCATAGAACTCCATTGTGTAGGTGTACCACATTTTCTCTGTCCACTTGTCGGTTAAGGGGCATTTGGGCTGGTTCCAGCTCTTTGCTATTGTGAAAAGAGCTGCAATAAACATGGCTGTGCATGTAGCTCTGTGGTAGGAAGAGTCTGATGGATATATTCCCAGAAGTGGTATGGCTGGCTGAGTCAGGTGGCAGGCTCATTTTGAGTCTTTTAGGGGTTCTCCATACTGCTTTCTATAGTGGTTATACAAGTTTCCATTCCCACCAGCAGTGGATTAGTGTTTTCCTTTCTCCACATTGCCTCCAGCATTTAATATCATTTGTTTTCTTGATCTTTGCCAGCCTTATTGGGGTGAGATGATATCTTAAAGTGGTTTTAATTTGCATTTCCTTAATTATTAGTGATGTTGAACAATTTATTGAGATGTTTCTCAGTCATCTCTATTTCCTCACTTGTGAAGTCTCTGCTCAGCTCCTTACTCCATCTTTTGAGTGAGTCATTTGTTTTCTTACTTCTTTGTTTTTTGAATAGTTTGTATATTCTGGAAGTTAATGCTCTGTCAGATGTATCAGCAGTGAAAGTTTCCTCCCACTCTGTGGGTTTTCTCTTCACTTTCCTGATTGTTTCTTTTGCTGTACAGAAACTTTTGAGCTTAATAAGGTCCCGCTTGTCAATTGTCGACCTTATTTCCTGAGCAGCTGCTGTCTGATTTAGAAAGTCTTTTCCTACACCTATGTCTTGTCTTGCATCATTTTTAAAGTTCAATTTAGGTATATTCCCTTTTTCCCTTCCCCCCACCCTACCCCAGTTCATGCATTCTGACATACATGTCCTGCATCTTTCTCTCAGTCTTTTTAATTTTTTTTTCTCTGCAGAGGTTTATTGTTTGGGGAAAAAATTAACTGTAACAATCCATTGTTTGCCCAAGCCTTATGTTGTTGTTCCCTCCTATTTGTATTGCTCCAAAATATGCCTATATAAATGTCATATATGTACCAGAATTATGTCCTCCAGGAATAAACTGTATGCTAACTCCAAAATACTTTTAGGAATTCACATTTTCCCTTTGATTTTATATTACTCTAAAATATGAATACATACCTTCCACCCATATATGTTAATAAACATGTCTGAAAATAAGTGGTAAGTTAATTCTAGGGCCCATTAAGAGATTCACATTATAACATCACAGTTGCTTTCAGATAGGGAGACCATATCTTAATCAAAAAAATGAAATGCTGTGTAGGCAAAATAAACATTAAATGGACTGTTGAATGAAATTTTTAGTAATCTGAATTAAGTTGAAATGTATAATTTAAGAAGCCCTTTGAATTTGTCAGGATAACCACAGATGTAAATTCAACAGCAAACACAGTGATCTTCAACTGTGCATGTTGGAGTACACTACTATCTGTGCTCCTAGCTTCATGCTGCTCTTAACTTGGTCCTTTCTCAGTTTCATTCTCTGAACTAAACCACACATTATGGCCTCTTATCTTATATTCTTGCTTAGGTACTTGATGACATTCTAGATCTTTTCTACAAGGACCCTGGAGTGTGGCTAGCTACTTGTGCTAATGTGGTCCTCTTTCTTCCACATTCCCACAGAGTCCCTCTAACAGAGCAGAGTCTGCTGCTGATGGTGCAAATGTTGTCTTCGGCCAGGTCCAGGAATAGAACCTAGGTGTATTAGTCACTTTTCTATTCCTGTGAACAGAAGCACCACAACAATGGGACCTTCTAAAAGGAAGAATTTATTTGAGCTTATGATTGATAGTTCCAGAGAATTACAGTTCATCATGGGTGGGAGGCATGGAGGCAGGAGCTGAAGCAGAAAGCAGAGATGCACATGTTCAAACAGGCACAGAAAGCAGAGAGAACAACTGGAGACTGGCAAGGCTTTAGAACTCTCTAAGCCTCCCCCCAGTGACACACATCCTCCAGCATGCCACACCTTTTAATATCTCCCAAAACACCACCACCAAATGGGGACAAAATGTCAGAATACTTAGAACTTATGGGGACATTCTCATTCAAAGTAACATACTAGTCAAAGAACTCACAGCACATTTTTAAATTAAACCATCTTTATAATGTTCAGAGAATTCTGAAGGAACAGGTTCTTAAAGAAGTTCCTGTCCCCTACTGGCTGCAACAGATGCCAAGGCTCAGTCTTTTTGAAGTCAGGAACAGTTATAAAGTGGCCTTGAGTAGGACAGCACCTACAAGTTATACAATTTTGGAAACAAAACACCTTTTCCAAGAATTCTACCTTAATTCTTATTTATCCATTATTTCAAATTGTCCTCTTATTTAACATTTATTGCTAATGTTCTGTAAAGAAAAGGAGACATTTATAGTTAATCTCCTTTGATTGCATTAACAGTTCATAATGCAAAAAACAAATTAATTGAAAAATTATAGCAAGCTTTAAGAATATGGGCTAATTCTCTGCTACTGGAGAAAATGGAAAAACATTTGATTTACACAATATGTATGCACTAATGCTATATACCATGGGATGCTTATAAGAAAATTTTGTTATATGTTATCTATGGTGTGGGAGACAGATATGAGTAAATTTCATACTTACATGTAGTGCTAATTTTTTCAGAAAAATTATTTTGTCAGGACACAATAGGACACAACTGAAAACTTCTGTGCCCTAAATTACCTTTTAAAATATATGCAAATTTGCTGGGTATGGTGGTGCATGCCTTTAATCTTAGCACTTGGGAGACAGAGGCAGGCGGATCTTTGTGAGTTCAAGCCCAGCCTGGTCTACAGAGTGAATTCCAGGATAGCTGGGGCTACAGGGAGACCCTGACTCAAAAAGACAAAAAAAATAAAATAAAATATATGCAAATTTATAAAATATTCATACTTTTATTGAACACTATCTCAGAAAGATCAGGCTGCAGAGTTTGTTAAGAACATGAAAAAAGAATGTGCATTTCCTCAACCTTATTTTTTCAATGAAATCAGACCTATGAACCTGTAGCTTTATAAAAATATGTTTCTTTTTTCATTTATTATAATTTTATTTTTCTTTTTTCCCCTTTTTCCATTTATTTGTTTATTTTTAAGGGATTCTACAATATAAGAGCACAGTTGTTTTCAGATGACATTGACATTGCTCAGTTTGCCATACAATTAGGTAATTGGTGCTAGTATCCACAGATGAGGGATACCAATCATCATTCTTTTTTTTGGGACTGTGTTACTTCACTCAGCATGATATCTTCTAGCTCCAGCCATTTACCTGAAAAGTTCATGATGTCATCTTTCTTTACTGCTGCATAGAACCCTATTGTGTAGATGTACCAGCTTTTCTCTATCCACTCCTCAGTTGAGAGGCACTTGGGTTGGTTCCAGCTCCTTGCTATTGTGAAGAGAGCTAAAATAAACACGGCTGTGCATGTATCTCTGTGGTAAGATTAGTCTTGTGGGTACATACCCAGGAGTAGTATGGTTGTGTCAGGTGGCAAGTTCATTCCAAGTCTTCCAAGGGTTCTCCACACTGCTTTCCATAGTGGCCTTACCAGTTAACATTCCCACTAGCAGTGGATGAGTGTTCCCCTTTCCCCATAACTTCTCCAGCACTCGGTATCATTTGTTTTCTTGATCCTAGTCAGTCTTATTGGAGTAATATGATATCTTAAAGAGGTTTTAATTTGCATTTCCTTAATTATTAGCGATGTTCAACACTTCTTAAGATGTTTCTCAGCCATTTCTAATTTACTTGTGAAGTCTCTGTTCAACTCTTAGCTCCATCTAGTGAGTGGGCCATTTGTTTACTTTCTCCTTTGTTTTTTGAGTAGTTTATATATTCTGGAAATCAAAGCTTTGTCAGATGTATCAGCAGTGAAGGTTTCCTCCCACTCTGTGGGTTTTATCTTCATTTCCTTGATTTCTTTTGATGTACAGAAGCTTTTGAGTTTAATGAGGTCCCATTTGTCAATTATAGACCTTAATTCTTGTGCAGCTGATAACTGATTTAGGAAGACTTTTCCTACATCTATATCTCATAGTCTGCTGCCAACTGTTTGGGGTTTCATGTTGAGATCTTTAATCCATCTGGAGTTGACTTTTGTATAGGGTGAGAGGTAGGGGTTTAATATTCTTCTACAAATGGTGATCCAGTTTTGCCAACACCACTTGCTGAAGATGTGATCTTTCCTCCACTGTGTCTTCTTAGCCCCCTTTTCAAATATGAGGTGGGTGAAATTGTATGTGCTCAAGTTTGACTCTTTGGTTTTGTTCCATTGGCCAACAGGTCTGCTTTTGTGCCAGTACCAAGCTGTTTTTATGACTATAGCCCTGTAGTATAGTTTGAAGTCTGGTATAGAGATCCCCCCTGTATTGCTCTTTTCACTCAGGGTTGCTTTGGCTATTTAGGGTCTTTTGTTTTTCCAAATGAAATTAAAGATTTTTTTTTCTCCAAATCTGTGAAGAAATTCTTGGGGATTTTAATTGGAATTGCATTAAATCTACACAAGAGTTTGGGTAGAATGGATATTTTTACTATATTAATTTTCCCAATCCATGAGCATGGGAGGTTTTTCCATCTTCTGTTTTCTTCTTCAATTTCCTTCTTCGGGGGTTTAAAATTTTTGTTGTAGAGATCTTTGGTATCTTTGGTTAGGTTTGTTCCTAGGTATTTTATTGTCTTTGAGGCTTTTGCAAGTGGAAAGGTCTCCATATATTCCTTCTTCAGTTGCTTGTTGTTGGTGCACAGACTTGCATGCAGACAATACATTCATACACATACAGAAATAAATAAAATTAAAAAAAAATTAAAAAAAAAAGAAAGGCTCCTCACTTTTCTAGATGAATTTTGTATCCTGCCACTTTGATGAAGCTCTTAATTGTTTCTAGGAGTTTTCTGGTGGAGGTTTTAGCATCCCTTAAGTAAACAATCATATCATCAGCAAAAAGGGATAGCTTGGCTTCCTCTTATCCAACTAGTACTCCTTTAATTTCCTTTTCTTGCCTTATTGCCCTAGCAAGTGTTTCAAGCACTAAATTGAAGAGGAGTGGTGACAGGAGGCAGCCTTGCTGAGTTCCTACCTTTAAAGGGAATGCTTCTGTCATTTCCCATTTAGGATGATATTGGCTGTGGGTTTCCTGTATATGGCTCTGAATACATTGAAGACTGATCCCTCTAATCCAATTCCCTCTAGGACTTTAAGCATGAAGGGATGTTGGATTTTGTCAAAGGCTTTATATGCTTGATGATATTTATTGATTTTCATATGTTGAGCCATCCCTGCATCTCTGGTATGATTCCAACTTGGTCAAGATGGATAATCTCCTTGATGTGGGTCTGTATGCAATTTGCCAGTATCCTGTTTAGAATTTTGGCATCTGTGTTCATTAATGAGATGGGTCTGTAGTTCTTTTTTGGTTGTATCTTTACCTGGTTTTGGTAATAGAGTGATGATGGCTTCATGGAAGGAATTTGGGAGAATTCCCTCTGCTTGAATCCTTCTGAACAATTGAGTAATAATGTTAGTAAGTCTTTTTGAAATGTTTTATAGAATTCTGCCCTGAAACTGTCTGGACCTGGGCTTTTTTTAGTTGGGAGGTTTCTTATTACATTTTCAATTTCTTCTTTTTTATGGGTCTGTTTAAGCTGTCAATCTCTTCTTGGTTGAGCCTTGGAGATTCCCAGGATTTCAGATATTTATCCATTTCTTCTAGATTTTCAGACTTAGTAGAGTAAAGGTTTTTGAAGTATTCCCATATGCTTTTCTGGATATTTTCATTGTCTCTTGTGATATTTCCCCTTACATCACAGATTGTACTGATTTGGAGTTGTTCCTTCTTTCTTTTGGTTAATTTGGCTAGAGTTCTGTCTATCTTGTTTATTCTTTCAAAGAACCAACTTTTGGATTCATTGATTTTTTTGTATCATTTTCTTTGTTTGTATTTCATTGATTTCTGCTCTGATTTTTGTTATTTCTTCCTATCTGTTGCGTTTAGGATCATCTGTTGTTGTCTCTCAAGTGTTTTTAGCTGCAGTGTTAGATGGTTCACTTGTGCTCTTTCTGTTTTTCTAAGGTAGGCACCCAGGGCTATAAACTTCCCTCTTAGTACTGCTTTTAAAAGATCCCATAGGTTTTGTTGTGTTGTAGTATCATTGTCATTCAGTTCCAGGAATGCTTTTATTTCTTTCTTTATCTCTTCCTTGACCCATTCATTATTCAGGAATGTGTTGTTTAGTCTCCAAGTGTTCTTGTAGATAGTAGGGCTTATCCTGGTGTTGATAGTGAACTTTATTGCACTGTTGTCTGATAGAATGCATGAAATTATTTCACAGCTGGGCGTGGTGGCACATGCCTTTAATCCTAGCACTCAGGAGGCAGAGGCAGGCAGATCTTTGTGAGTTCAAGGCCAGCCTGGTCTACAGAGTGAGTTCCAGGACAGCTGGGGCTACAGGGAGACCCTGTCTCCAAAAGACCAAAAAAAAATCCAAAGCTGGGGTGGAGAGATGACTAGCGGTTAAGAGCACAAAATGCTCTTACAGAGGCTGGGTTTCAATTCCCACACCTCAACCATGGCAGTTGAGGACCATCTGTAACTCCATTTCCAGAAGAACTCCAGTTTCCAGCGGGAATCTGAGACCCCTCTTCTGAACTCTGCAGCATTGCAGGACACGGGGCGCCAAACCTACATGCAGACAGTCACATTCATACACATACAAAAATAATAAGAAAATTAAAAAAAGGAAATTATTTCACTTTTTTGTATTTGTGGAGGTTTCTTCTGTTGTTCCCAGTATTTGGTTGATTTCGGAAAAAAAAGAAAAAAAACCAAATGTTCTGTGGGGTGGCCTGACGGACAGAAAGTGTGTTCTTGGTATTAGGGTGGAATATCTTTGGGTAGATGTCTGTGAGGTCTGTTTAGTGTATTTTATCATTAAGTTCAGATGTCTCTTCTGTTTATTCTTTGTCCGGTTGACCTGTCCAACAGGTTCAGTGGGGTATTGAAGTCCTACTACTATGAGTGTACTGGGGTTAATTTCTGCCTTTGAGGTCCTGGAGAAATTGTCTTTATAAAGTTTGATGCCACCTAGAGTTTGGTGCATATATATTTCATATTGTTAGAATTCTTCCATTGTGAAATTGTTCCTTTGGAATAAAAATGTAACGCATGGGACCTTTCTTGGTCTCTTCTGATTTCTTTTACTTTTGAAGTCTATTTTGTCTCATATAAAATAGCAACTCCTGCTTTCCTTTCTGGGTACCATGTGTTTGGAATAAATTTTTTCCATCCTTTCAATCTTAGGTGGTGCCTTATCTTTAGAAGGTAAGATGCGTTTCTTGTAGACAGCATATCAATGGGTTCTGTTTCTTAATAATCTCCAAGTCTATGGTCTTTTGATTGGGACGTTTAGTCCATTAATATTTAAGGTTATGACTGATAGATGTGTGTTGCTTCTTTCACCTTACTATCCATTTGCATTTTTGTTGTCTAGGTTTCTAATTCTGCCGTTATGCTTTTATATTCTTCTTTCTAGGTGCCTGGGGATAGTTCTCCTCTCTTTATTTTGTACTTTGTATTGGCTTCAAGTATTCTCTGAAGAGTTGGTTTTTCCTGGACATGTATTCTTTTCATCTTTGTTTCTATCCTGGAAGATTTTTTCTTTTCCTTCAACTATAATAGAAATTTTTGTTAGGTAATGTATTCTGGTTTGGCATCTACAGTCCTTTAACAGTAGGAATGCTTTGCTCCACTTTATTCTTGCTTTCACAGTTTGCATTGAAAGGAGTTGGTTGTAATTCTGATAGGTTTCCCCTAATAATGTAACTTGTTGTTTTTTCTCTTGTGGGAGGACGACTTCCTTTTTATCCCAGGCCCTGGTACCTGTAGTTCAGGTGATCTTGGAAAATATCTAATCTCAAGTCCTATAAAAATATCTTGATGCCAAATCTGTTGCATCTCGGACCTCATCAACCCCATGTTCATTTATTTACTAAATGAGGTATTCTGTACATGTTCAAGTAACAACATTCTAATGCTGCTACATTATACTGTATGTGGCGAATGTGTGGATTATTTTGTTACTTTTTTGATCTCTGGCAAATTCAAAGTTCCTTCATTTCCATCATTTAGAAATGCTTACTTTTCTTCTGTTTAAATTTTGGAGAGAGACAAGACAGGATGAGTGCTTACTGGACCTCATTTGTGTGCCCATGGGAAGGAAAGACCCCAGTGGGGAACACAAGAGCAGAACTGAAGGTTGTTTGGACTTGCAAAGGAGGAACCTTCAAAAACTTCTTAAAAGGAAACATGACTCTTTGGTAAAGCAAAAAAAAAAAAAGAAAGAAAATCGTCCAATTCAGGAAACACAACAAAATTGTTAAGTAATATATTATATAATATATTATATATATATATTTAATAATTAAATATATATTAAATATATAATATATTATATATTATATATAATTAATATATTTAATATACAATATATTATATAATGTTATATATATAATACAAGTTGGTGAGAACAACAAAAACAAAAGAACTGAAAAACTAAACAAAACAAAGAAACTCTTGAAGGACTCAGGAAGAGATATAGGACATGTGTGGCAGAGTGTGGGATCTTGGTTGGGGTTGGGAGGCATGGAAAGGGAAGTGATTCTAGATTCTATTGAGAAATGACGTATGATGTATGGAAAAAGTTTAATACAATAAATAAAAAATTTTGACAGAGACAAATGCTGTTGAAACATTTAGTGTGATAATTTGAGGCATTTCTATATCTCAAACTCATTTTTTTCAGTCAATGAGGCTGTCTGTAACTCCTATGTTACCCCTGAGTAAATAATTTATTGTTTTGGAAACTCAACATAGACTCATAGATTTGGAGATTGCTGTTTATTTGGTGGCAATAAACTGAAACATCTTCATTAGTTATATCATGAAATTAAATTTGGAAAGTTAAAAGATTTTCACAATATTTGAGATGTTTAAGATTATTTAAAGTCAAGATATAAGATTTTATGAGTTACACATGTGAAGGATATAAAAGTGGTATATAAAGGTGATAGAGAGACTGAAGAACAAATGCACTGAATTGGGAGGGTATTTTTGTCTTGTTTTGTTTTGTTTTTGGATTTTTAGACTAGGTTTCCCTGTTGCCCCAGCTGGCCTGGAACTCACAAAGATCTACCTGCCTCTGGAGTACTGGGTTTAAAGGTGAATTGTGGGTTTTATACAGGCTGTAGTTCATAAGCTGCACATATATCTTCCTTAAGATTTAAAACATTTATTTTAATCAATCTCTAAAAATATAAAATGCTTTTATAGCCATTTTATAACAAAAGAAGTGACAGAATTCTACAGGTTGAAAGAAAATGTTCATCACAGAAAGGAAATCTAAACCCATTCATTACTACCAAGACAGTTAAGATAGCTGAGCACTTGTCATGTGGTATTTTTGCTTTCAGTTTAGAATTTGATATATTTGATATGCATACATTATATATTTCTCCCACACACTTAAAAGATAACTGTATGATTGATCTTTGAGAAGCATAAAATTGGTGAAATTTTAACATGGTCATTTGACAAAGTGATGATTTTAAAGCAGATATACGAAGCCTAGAAATCATTATTCACTTTCAGCAGCTCTCAGCCTCTCATCATACTCCATGCTATGAGGGGTGTGGCCTTGGTGCATAATGTGTATGGGGGAATAAGGAGCAGGGAAGATAAAGGAGTACACAGAACTGAAGGATCAGGTTTGCAGTAGCCCTTGTGCTGTGACATAGGCTTGAGAATAACTTTCCAATAGAATATATTGTGACTTAATATTTGGTATGGTCTAAATGTATTTGCAATGTATAGATCTATTCTCTGCTATTCTGTTGTGTCATGAATCACTATATTGTTTTCTGATTGCTTCATTAGGTTGGATACATGAGGCAAATCATGTCTCATAAGTTTTCTGTCATTCCTAGCATAAGAATAGCACACAAAAGCCATATATAGCTACAATCTTACTAAAAATATAATATAATATTGAATCAGAAACACTATATATATAATAAATTATATTTCAATATTCAAAGATGATAAAGTCTTAAGCATTTGAGTTTGCTGGAGGACAGTAGGCTCTGTGTCTTCATAGAATGTAATGCAGTTGCAGAGATGGTTGCAGGAAAAACAGACTATGGAAAGTAGTTTATGTGAACTTTAGATTAAATATGCCTCTACTTTTCTCATTACCCTACTTATACAACAATTCTATATCCTTTCTGAAAAAAATGATATACCATAAGTTGCATATCATAAGACATGAACATCATTGGCAAAAAAATACTTACAAATTTAAAAAAAATATATAAGACTAAGCCTGGTGAAATCAATCATGCTTGATTTGTTCCAATAACAGCAATTAAGCTCCCCTCGGATATTGAATGTTAATAACTAGAATTAATTAATTAAATTAATGGCAATCACAAAGGACTAAGTCATCTTATTCATTCAAATAATTTGTCTCAGAGCTCTGTCTTACAAAGGAATGCCATTAACAATCATCACCTATATATCCTAATTGCTCCACTATGACACAGTTTAAATATCTTATCTGGATCTTCAATTTTGTTCCATTGGTCAACTGGTCTGTTTTTGTGCCAGTACCAAGCTATTTTTATGACTATAGCCCTGTAGTATAGTTTGATGTCTGGTAGAGTGATCCCCCCTGTATTGCTCTTTTCGCCCAGAGTTGCTTTGGCTATTCGGGGTCTTTTGTTTTTCCAAATGAAATTGAGGATTCTTTTTTCCAAACCTGTGAAGAAGCTCTTGGGGATTTTGATTGGGATTGCATTAAATCTGTATACAAGTTTAGGTAGAATGGACATTTTTACTATATTTATTTTCCCAATCCAAGCACGGGAAGGTTTGTCCCTATCTCCTGATGTCTCTTCAATTTCCTTCTTCAAGAGGTTAAAATTTTTGTTGTAGAGGTCCTTGGTGCCTTTGGTTAAGGTTTGTTCCTAGGTATTTTATTGTTTTTGAGCGCTATTGTGAGTGGGAAGGTCTCCTTGTTATTCCTTCTTCAGCTGCCTACTGTTGGTGAAGAGAAGGCTATTGTTTTTTAGGTTTATTTTGTATCCTGCACCTTACTGAAGCTCCTAATCATTTCTAGGAGTTTCCTGGTGAGTTCTTAGCATCCCTTAAGTAGACAAATCATATATCAGCAAAAAAGGGATATGCTTGATTCCTCTTTTCATATTAGAACTCCTTTAATTTCATTTTTCTTGCTTATTGCTCTAGCAAGGGACTTCAAGCACTTATGTGAACAGGAGTGGTGACAGGGGACAGCCTTGCGAGTTCCTACCCTTAAGGGGAATGCTTCTGGTCTTTCCCACAATTAGGATGATATTGGCTTGGGTTTCCTGTATATGGCTTTGATTACATTAGGATGATCTCCTCCAATCCAATTCCCTCTAGGACTTTAAACATGAACGGAGCTGGATTTTGTCAAAGGTTTTTTTTTTCTCAATTGAAGATGTATTATTGTATTTTGTTTTCAGTCCATTTATATGCTTGATGATATTTATTGATTTTCGTAATGTTGAACCATCCCTGCATCTCTGGTATGAATCCAACTTGGTCATGGTGGATGATCTTCTTGATGTGGGGTCTGTATGAGATTTGCCAGTATCCTAATTTAGAATTTTGGCATCTGTGTTCATTAGAAGATCCAAACCTGAGCACGTACAATTTCGCCATCTCATATTTGATGAGGCCAAGAAGACACATTGGAGGAAAGACAAGCATCTTCAACAAGTGGTGTTGGCAAAAACTGGATCACCACCTGTAGAAGAATGAAATTAAACCCTCCTCTCAACCCTTTACAAAAGTTCAATTCCAAATGGATCAAAGACTCAAACTGAAATCCAAAACTCTGGAGGTGATAGAAGAGAAACTTGGCAGCAGATATAAGATGTAGGTGTGAAGGAAAGACTTCTTAAATCAAACAGCAGCTGCACAAGAAAAATGAATGTCTGTCAATTGACAAATGGGAACCTCATATAAACTCAAAAAGTTCTTCATGTAATAAAAGTAACAATAAAGGAAGTGAGAGAAAAACGACACAAAAATGGGAGGAAGCCCTCACGCAGATACATCGACAAAATTAATTTCAGAGTTTACAAGCTACTCAAAAAACAAAGAAAAAAACAAAAAAATGAATCACATCAGAAGATGGAGCCAAAGATCTGAACAGAGACTTCACAAGAAGGAGGAATTAGAGCATGGCTGAAAACACCTTAAGAAGTGTTCAACATCGTAATAATTAAGGAAATGCAAATAAAAAACACCTTAAGATACATATCTTACTCCGTAAGACTGGCTAGGGATCAGAAAACAAAGATGTCAAGTGCTGGGGAGGGTGTGGGGAAAGGGGAACACTCATCCATTGCTGGTGGGAATGTAAATTATGACAGCTACTATGGAAACAGTGTGGAGAACCCTTAGAAGACTCAAAATGATCCTATGCCATTTGACCCAGTCATAAGCACTCCTGAGTATATACCCACAAGACTCATCTTACTGCAGAGATACATGCATGACAGCTATATTTATTGCCGTCTGTTCACAATAGCAAAAAAACTGTAATTCAACACCCAGATTATGATGCCCCTCAACCTGACGAGTGGATAGAGAAATATGTGGTACATGTACCATCCAGGAATTCTAATGCATTGGTAAGAAACGACAACCATCATGAACTTTGCCAGGTAAATGGATGGGAGCTAGAAGACATCAATGTTGAGAGTGAAGTAACACAGTCCAGAAAAACAAACAACAAATCGGTATCTCTCATATGTGACTGCTAGTACCAATAACCCAGTATAAAATATTTCTTGTGGAGAGGGATGCATGTAAAAGAACAACAACAGAAAGATGTGCATCGGAAAACTGACTGAAATGGTGACTGGAAAGGATGGGAGGGGTGGGAGAGGGACACGTGTGGTATTCGATTGGTGCATTTTTATTGAGTGAGTTCAACAAGTATCCAGTTTTTGCCCAGACTCTGTCTACAGGTTACATGGTGTTTTAGGACTTAGTAAAAGTAAATATGTGCATACAAACAACATTGGTTAAAGGCTGATTGAAAAACGGTAATGCATCGAGTTAAATGAATATAAATTTGCTATTTGTCCACATTAGCTTTAATAAAATGATGTATACAATTACTTTGGGATTGGCTATAAACAAATGTTCTCTATAATTTTGCTGTCATATAGTATCACCTGGTAGCAATCTTTCACCTATAGGATGATTTAATTTAAAAATTAAAGAGTTTGTTTCCCAAGTTAATCACATACAGTAACCCAACAGCATGAGTGGAACTTGAAAATCGTGGCCTTGACTCCACCCTATACGGTATATAATATACAACTGCCTTTTTTTGGAGACTCCCCGGGTCAAATAAAAACCTAAAATACCAAAAAAAGGGGGTTAAATCACTGATAGAATATCGTTAAAACTTTTTGTCAACAAACCTTGCAATCCAAATCTAAACTAAACTAACTATGGGAAAGGAGTTGTATGTTCCAACAGGCCAGAGGTTCTATCAACTTAATGGCTGCGAAAGAAAATGCAGCTTTGCGGTGAGTAGGATGTACCAGATAGTGCCAGCAGAAGGAATTGACTCCTCTGGGCATTGGAAGGGAAGAAATGCTCAGATTGCTGCAGCAACATCAGGCCCGCTCTCTGGATCCTATCTAGTAACCTGATTTTTTAATGAAATCTGAAAGAATCTTATCTTCTAGGGTTGCTGCAAAGGCGTTTTGAATACCAGCAGATTTTTTTCTTAGGTATCTCACTTCAATGCTCAGCACATTAAGCAAACAACATAAATTAATACAGGAGCTTCCTACATCAAATGGGAATTGAGTATCATAAATCACCCAAGGAGATTTGGCCAGGAGGATCCAAGCCCCCCCAAAAGGTAAAGGCTCCTTGCCTCCAAACTGGATATCTGCAGGAAGATGAAGGCGATAAGGCCCTGCTGTTGAAGACCTGATATAAACATGGGAAAGATGTATGGAGACCACACTTGCAAGTATACAGATGGTCTCTGGAATGCCAGAGAGTGTTACCAAAGGTCACTAAAACAATAAAGCAAATATAGGTCTCCTTGAGTCAAGCAAGACTCCTCCATCAGTACCAGCTACACCTCATCTGCCTGGAAATACTGTGCAGCAGTGACAGCCATATGTCTGTATATCCCAAATTTAATTGGCTATTAGCTCTCTCCTTGGAGGAATAACCCATGGCTGATGCCACAAGCTTACATCCTCTAATGGTTAGGAGATGTTATAAACCACATGAAGACCCTGTCATACTTAACAGAAGAAAATGTAATTTATGGATTAACATACCATCCAAACATCTGTGTCTATACCAAAGTAACCTACCATAACAATTAGTACTGCTTACATACCTATATATCTAATTGCGAGTGCTTCATTAGTAGGATTGAAAGGCTATATATTATACTGTTTATGTACCTATATATCTAATTGCATGTGCTTCATTAGTAGGATTAAAAGGTTATGCCTGGACAAGCTGGCAGCCCATGAAAGAAAACAACCAGAATTGACTAGAGACCTAGACAACAGCTCCAGAGAAAGTAGACTGTTTTGCTTCTCATCCACCCGTGCCCCTTTTCTAAGCCAAGGGAACAATCTGCGGAAGAGGGGGCGCGGTTGAATGTAAAGGCTGCGATTGGGGTGAATGGTGAAACTACAACAATATAGACTGGACACTCATTTGATCAACTTGATTGAACATACATGCCTCCCCTGCTGGATGGTGGGACCCATGAGCAGTGTGGGTTTGGGCACAACTGCTCGCAAATTGGTTTTACATGCAGGATGCTTGTACTCACAAATTATCATTTATTGTTAAAAGAAATGAAAACAAAACAAAACAAAAAAAACCAGAAAGATGCAGAAAAGTTATGGCAGAATGCATGATCTGGGATGGGTAGTGCCTACATGACAGCTAACAACTGTGTGTATTTCCAGTTCCAGGGATATGGCATCCTCTTCTGGCCTGTTTGGGCTGACCACACAAGTATTACACTTACATACATGCAGGGAAAAACCTCATAGGCACACAATGAAAATAAAGTTTGAAAACAAAATAAATCTCCTGACAGAAAAGGAACACTTTGTCTAATTTATCAAGATGATTTTGAGAATTATAGGAAACAATCTAACATACAAAGTTAACACTGGTCTGATTTAGGTGTCTTCTTAGCTATGAAATTTATCTATAGTAGCCATTTACATAAACATGTGTTTGTTATTTACATATGCATATATATATATATATATATGTACAAATATGTGTAATATAAATATACAGGTAGCACGGCCTAAAGTGCATATCTACATATATATTGCCTGCATATAATACCTGCAACGTACTCATATGAAGTGGCAGCAAAGACTATTCCTCTACAATTGGACAGCCATTGGAGTTTGAAATATCAGGTACATATAAGGATTATCTGCAAATTCACTTACTATATTTAAAAACGTGTATCCAATAACTTGATATCTATCCTGTTGCTTATTGTACTCATATGAATATTTTTATTTATGTCTTATGTTTGAAAATGTCAGTTTTCTTCATAAATACAGCTTGGATATGCTGTGCTCCAGTAGATATCCCTATACCCATGCACAAATATTACATAATGTAGCAATAATACAAATAAATATTAATAATAAATTGTACTATCCTACTAGTGTTCTAGTTTGCTTCTCTGTTGCTGTGATAAAATACTCTGACCAAAAGCAACTTGTGGAATAAAGGGCTCTCTTAGTTTACACATTGCATCACAGTTCATGACTGAGGAAAGCCTGGACAGAATTCAGGAAAGAACCTTGAGGCAGAAGTTAAAGCACAGACAATGGAGGAACACTGCTGTGCTGGACAGCTTATGTTATCAACTATGTATCTGGGTTGAGGGAGCCTCAGTTAGGGAATTTCCTACACTGGACTGTCCTGTGGCCATCTCTGTAGTGTACTTTCTTGATTGCTGAGTGATGTGGGAGGGCCCAACCCACTGTAGGAAGTGCCACCCCTAGGCAGATTGTTCTGTACAGTATAAGAAAGCAGGCTTAGCATGAACAAGGGAGGCAATCCAGTAACCAACATTCCTCCATGCCTTGGGCTTCAGCTCCTGTCTCCAGGTTCCTGCCCTGAGTTCCTACCTTGGGCTCCCTCAGCAATGAACTATGACCCAGGTCCAGGAATGTAAACCAAATAAACCCTTTCCTCCCTAAGTTGGTATTGGTCAGAGTGTTTTGTCACAGCAACTGAAAGCAAGCTCAAACAACTGCTTGCTCTTCTGACCTCTGCTCAGCTTGTTCTCTTATACAACCTAGGACCACCTGCCTAGGGGTGGTGCCACTCACAATAGGCCGGGCATTCCCACATTAATTACAAATTAAGAAAATGCCTTACATACATAACCATCAGCCCATCCTACAGACAAATGCCTCAACTGAGGTTTTCCCTTCAGTTTTGTCAGATTTTCAGCTGAGGTGATCCAGCACAACCAGAATTACAAAATATGACTACAGAAAATATATGAAGTGCATGCAACTATGGAATTTGTTTTTTGACACCATTATGACTACATATGATGCCTTTGAACATATTTTCAAGTTTACAAACTTAAGGAACAGTTCTAAGGCACACACATTTAAAGTCCATTTTTAACATTTTGATGCCAAGGACTTCTTTCCCTTGCTTCATTGCTCATTCTTCCAGAGTTAAGACATGACATTGTAGCTTGAACTTAAGCATGTTTATTCATGGTATTATGGAGCAAATGTACCAATAAGGTTAAAAATAATGAAGTCATGAACTCATAGAAACTGAACCTTCACTCAATTTATTGTTGTAGCAAAAACAAGGAAAATTTAGAGTCCAAGGAGAGTATCAAATATTCATGAATTCTTTAACCAGTTTATGTGCTGAGAATCTTGAACTGTACTGATAAACCATAGGGCTACACACACTTCAGTGTGTTTTGCTGAAGTCAAAGTTGTGACAGTTCCTGAACTTACCCGGTCAAGAGCTGCTTTCTCAAGTTCATTTTTGGCTACAGCTAATTTTTGTTCCAGTTCAGTGAGCTGCTGGGCCTGTAACAGAAAAATAAGGTATAATTTTTCTGTGAACTCTGTATTCTCATACTCTATGTATATGTCCTTCATTGCCTTAAGAAGATAATGGCTTAAGAAGATAATGTTTCATGGTCTTTTATTTGAATACAGGCAACTGAGTGATCTTATTGAACATAGACTGAAGTCTCACTGACGTAAAATGTGTTGTTTTCAAAGATCTAACTCAAATCCTTCACTATACATGTGTATCCTTCCACCAGTTATGTTTCAAGTTGTTAGGGACTGAACTGCATTACAATTTCCTGGGTTAAAACGGAACTGTCGATGGGACTTTATTTTAGGAAAGAACATTAAAGGATGTAATTACATTTAAATAACATCATAAAAAAATTCTCGACCAGGTGTGGTGGCTCATGCCTTTAATCCCAGCACTTGGGAGGCAGATTCAGGCAGATCTCTGTGAGTTCAAGACCAGCCTGCTCTACAGAGCAAGTTCCAGGCCAGCTGGAGCTACAGGGAGACCCTGTCTCAAATGACAAAAAAAGGAAAGAAAAAATGAATTCTCATTTCCCAGAGAATCCAGGTTCTGCTGATAGAGCTGAAGCCTCTCTCTGTCTCCTTCCCTCTCTTGATTACTCCTTTCCTTCCTCCCCTCCCTTTTCCCCTCTCTCCTTTCATCAATCTGCCATTACAAAATAAACTGGTCATGTGAGCACACAGAAAAAAAAAAGTGTTATCATGAGATCAGTAAGTATGTTCATTAGGATCTTAATCTGGAGGAACTGTAGTCTGGAACTTCTATCATTATGAGCTGTGAGCAAATATATTTACACCCTCTAGTACGTGATAGTGATAGTGTGCATGGTAATCCAAGATTAATAAATCAATACAACCCCAGTGGGGGTTCCTTTTTTTTTTTTTTTTTTTTTTACAGGGTTTCCCTGTAGCTCTGGCTGTCCTGGAACTTGCTACATAGACCAGGCTGGCCTTGAATTCACAAAGATCTGCCTGCCTCTGCCTCCCAAGTGCCAGGATTAAAGGCATGTGCCACCATTCCCAGCTTATTTTTGAGTTTTAAACACATATGTCTCATTTGTCATTTGTCTGCATCTCTTTAAAGACAAAGAACTTCAAAGAAAATGTCAATTAGGTCAAACTACAAAGATGTGTATTGTTATCTTACAAGGTTAGATACAGGAGCTTTGGGACAAGAACTTGGTTCTCTAAATTAAAAATGACAATTATTTATATGCACAGAATGAGGAAAATGAAGACTTGGCAATTTCATAACACATTTATTACATTTGTAGGACATCAGTTCATAATTCTCTAAATTTATTTCCTTCAGTTTATTGTGGAATATGTTAAGAGCAAGAATAACCAGATATGAATATCTTAATTTGTTTTAGGAATGCTGCCCTCATATGTCTAAAAGGATTAATTCAATCATTTTTAATATACATATTGGTGACTGATAACATGTAGCAAGCACAGATTCTCTACACTGACTGGGTAATGAAGAAAAAATTGTTGTCAAAGAAAAGCTATTTCCCTGTTTTTCTATGTACAATATCAGGTGTTATTGAGAAAATAGAAGAGAAAAATAAGAATACAGCAGTCTACATTAATAATTTGTTTCTCAAAGATCCTTTCTCTGAGCTGGAAAGATGGTTCAGAGATTAAAAGAACTTGATTTCTCTTACTGAGGTCCTAGTTTCAGTTACAAGGAGCCACACCATGTTTCTCATAATTTGTGATCTGAGTCTTGCATCTTTTCCCATAAAGAGAATGTTTACCATATTAATTCTGATTTAATTATTGCTGTTCTTAAACATTATCTCATCCTTGGAATAGAATACAGAAAACTACTGAGAAACTATAAATGCTTGGTGGCTTTGCCATCATCTCCATGAGACATGGCAAGCTAGCTTCCTGGTTCAGACTGGCTATCATTAAGTTCCTGTGGAAAATTCCAGTGTAGACTAAGTCTGCTGGAGAAAAACAAGCCAGTGGAAATCCAGAGTGACATACAAACCCAGAAAGAATCACTGAAATCCTACAAACTCACATGTTCTCATAAAAAATCCATAAATAGCTATTTCTTTCAGCCTTTGAGTGTTGGAAGTTTTGCAGCACACCTGTGAATTTTTAGATGAGCATCATCAACAAAGTGCCTCTGATGAAATGTATTGGTGTGGAAACCTAAACAATTGAGGAATCAAATAATGCTTCAAATGCTTCCAACTTCCAAACAAATAAGGACTGTGATTTGGGATAAAACTAAATGCATTGCATATAGATGGCATATTAATGAGGGGACAAGTACTAAAACAGGAAGATGGGGAAGAGACAGATACCATAATGATTTATCTGTCATATAAATATATCGATCATTAAGGAAACAGAGGAGACCTGAAAACTTTAGAATGTATTGGAATATATCATACAACAGTTACTGATGAAAAATCGCTGCCTTAAGTAAATGTGACTACTTCTGTATAGGTCCCCCTTTTTATCTACTGATATAAGAAAACACCAGTTTCTGCATCTGTAAATCTATGTCCAGCCATAGCATCGCCTCTTTTTTCTAAATGCTTTTATTGATGTTTTGTGTATTTCAGACATCATTTCTCAGTTCAGATTAGACATATTCCCTTTTCTCTTCCCCCCACCGCACCTCAGATCATGCACTCTGCCATAACTATCCTGCATCAATAAATACATAAAACACAGAAATGGACTGAAAGACAAAAAACACACAATCATCTCAATTGGTGCAGAAAAAGCCTTTGACAAGGTCCAGCATCTCTTCATCTTTAAAGTCCTAGAGGGAATCGGAGTGAAGGGAACATTCCTCAACCTGATCAAAGCCATATACAGCAAACCCACTGTCAACATCATCACAAATGAAGAAAAGTTGGAATCATTTCCCTTAAAGGCAGGAACCCAGCCAGGCTGCTCCTTATCACCACTCCTCTTTAACATAGTGCTTGAAACACTTGCTGGGGCAATAAGACAAGAGAAGAAAATTAAAAGAGTACTAATCAGAAAAGAAGTTAAGCTATCCCTTTTTGCAGATGATATGATAGTTTACCTAAGGGATGCTAAAAACTCCACCAGAAAACTTCTAGAAATGATTAAGGGTTTCAGTAAAGTGGCAGGTTAAAAAATTAACCTGGAAAAATCAGTAGCCTTTCTTTACAACAACAATAAACAAGTGGAAAAGGAATATAAGAAGAACTTCCCACTCACAGTAGCCTTAAAAATAATAAAATACCTGGGAACAAGCATAACCAAAGATAACAAAGATCTCTACAACAAATTTTTAAACTCCTGAAGAAGGAGATTGAAAATGACATCAAAAAGTGGAAAGATCTCCCATGCTCATAGATAGGAAAAGTTAATATATTAAAAACGTCCATTTTATCCAAATTGATATACATATTCAACACAATCCCAATCAAAATGCCCATGGGCTTCTTCACAGACTTGGGAAAAAAATCCTTAAATTCGTATGGAAGAACAAAAGATTCCGAATAGCTAAAGCAACCCTGAGTGAAAAGTGCAATACAGGGGGGATTGCTCTACCAGACTTCAATCTATATTACAGGGTCATAGTCATAAAGGCAGCCTGGTACTGGCACAAAAACAGACCCACTGACCAATGGAACAAAATTGAACCATAGCCTCTTTTTTTTTTATTTAAATTAATTTTTATTGATGCTTTGTGCATTTCGACCTCATCATTGTCATATTTCTCCTTGTTCTATGGGTGGGAAGGCAAGGAAGTCTCTCATATCAGAACCTTTGTGGCACCTAGAAGGTAAGTTTCATTAGGACTCATTATAACTAGTTGTTACATGTAGGATCCACAGAGGGGTTCGATGTTTATGGCAATCTGAGGCTTTTCTTCCTTTGAATGTTCAGACGGGTCAGCCTTTCCGTTGCCACTTTTTGGTACATCCTACTCAATGCAAACCTGTATCTTTTCTTTCTCAGCCGTTAAGTTGGTGACGTTTTGTCCTGTTGGAACAAACAAATCTTTTCCCATAGTTAGTTTTAAGATTTGAATTGCAAGGGTTTGATGAAAAGGTTTCATGTCTTTCTGTATCCCCCCCCCCTTTTTTTAGCGGATGAGTCTCCAGAAGATAGATGTATTATACATACTATAAGTGGGGAGTCAAGGGCACGTCATTCCAATCAATTCACCATGTTGGTTTTGAGGTGATAATAATGAGTAACTTGGGAGCAAACTTAAGTTTTACGTTAAATCATCTTAAAAGAATGACTACAAGGTGATGACTGTACAACGAGAAATTATGAGAACATTTGTAATGTGTCAATCCCAAGTTCCTTGCTCTAACAGATTTTTGAACAGCAAAGTGGGCAACCGCGAATTATATCTCCCTTTTTCAGATGACATTCCATGTTTTATCCGATTCGTGGCTTAACCATGTTGTTATAACATCACCTGGTTTTACAGAGATCAAAGATGGTGGGAAATTAGAGCTGAAATTTAATGGGATAATGAGGGTTTTATTCTTATTCTAGTTTTTAGTATCTTTTGCAAAATATTTAAGCTGTGCAAGCCTTACCTTCTTTTTCTGTAAAATGGCAAAATTAGAGAAGGCACATATGCTCTGTAAGATACCCACTGTTTAGGGCACTCACTCAAAGACAGGAAATACAGTTCGTTTTTTTTTCTGTTTTAGCTTCCAATTGTGGACTGAGGACTGCTGAGGTATCCAGCGTTGGGAACTAAGCAGCTAAGGGAAATCAGCCTCCTCAGAAGATGGATGACATTGTTGGATTACCCTCAGTAGTATCATGGAGACCAATGCAGGGGGAGTCAATATTTAAAGCAGAAGCAGGTTCAGTAAAGGTTTCCTTCCAGAGGTTTTTTTTTCTTTTTGTAGTGTAATGATCTTAATCACAGTCTACCATCAAATATTTTAGTGAATATCCCTTAATGTTTAGATAGGTAATGAAGTTACAGGCATGTATATTACATGCATAGGTATCGATCAAGCAGAAGGCGTCTATTGCAAAGACCTTCTTTGCTGCTAGTTATCATAGGCTTTTAAAGTTAGAAAAGTCAAACAGCTCCAGAGAGAGTGGACTGTTTTTCTTCTTCCACCTGTGCCCCTTTTCTAAGCCTAGGGAACAATCTGTGGAAGAGGAGGCGTGGTAGAAGTGAGGCTGCGATTGGGGTGAATGGTGAAACTACAGCAATGTAGTCTGGACACTCTTTGATCAACTTGATTGAACAACAAACCTGTCACCCCCCACTGGATGGTGGTGGGCTGTGGGGTTTGGCACAACACCTGAGATTGGTTTTGCACGAAAGATGCTTTGTACTCATGGATTACACTTAGTACTAAAAAGTGAAAAAAAAAAACAAAACAGAGAAAGATGCAGGACAGTTATGGAAGAATGCATGATCTGGGATGGGGTGGGGGTGGGGGGGGAAGGGAAAGGGAAATATGCCTGATCTGAATTGGAAAATGATGTATGAAATGCACAAAGCATCAATAAAAATTAAATTAAAAAAATGTTAGAAAACGGAGGGGCTGGAGAGATAGCCTAGTGGTTAAGAGCACCAACTGCTCTTGCAGAGGACCTGGGTTCGATCCCCAAAACCCACATGGCAACTAAGAACTGTCTGTAACTCCAATTCCAGGAGAACTCCAGTTCCAGGGGAATCCGACACCCTCTTCTGACCTCCGCAGCATTGCACGACACGGGTGCACAAACCTACATGCAGACAGTACATTCTTACACATACAAAAATAAATAAAAAATATAAAAAAAATTTTAAAAGTTAGAAAACTGAATAGAAACACTGAATATTGTAGAAATGCACTTTGCTCAGTAATACTTGAGTTGTTGCGATATTAGATTATCCATTAGGTTGTTACAGAAAATCTTTAACTGTAATTGATGGTTGTTGCCATAATAGTACATTGCCTGCGTTTCTATCTCCAATAATGGGCTTTATGTGCTAGATTTCAATAACCTTGACCCTGGGCAAGTGCACAAGTCTTTTTAAAAAGAAACATGGTTTACTTGCACAAAACCGAACAGATTTGAGAGATCGTTAATGCCCTCGAAGTGGGTTTTGTGGGTGTGAAACAAATGATGAGAATTTGAATTGTTCCCTTATTATAGTATTGAAATTAAGTCTAGTCAATCTATCAAATCATGTACATGTCCTGATTTTATATACGTGTATTTATCAACAAACATTAAAAAAAGAACAGAGAATCCATGTTAAAATAAAAATACTTTCATTCACACTTTCATTCAGACATAATAAACAGGGACCAGTAAAGGAATTTTAGAACCACATTCAAGGAAAATGAATTCCAATAGAATAAAAATTACTTTAGAAACAATTAAGTCCAAGGTTTTATTCTGCACTAGAATCAGTATTTCAATTCCTAAGGTTACTGTTAATTTCAAGATTTTCAGTTCTTCAAATTTCTTAAGACCTCTCTGAATCTGCTAAAATCTAGCCATACCACTTTATAAAGAATAAGTCTATAAAAATAGCAAGGAGAAGCAGAGACACAGGTTGGATAGGATGGTAATGAAACAGTCTCTTGTGGACTCATGAACTCACAGTAGCAATGGTTCTTTACACAAGAAATCAACAAGATCAAGCTACCCTTCCTTCTAGCATGGGAAGGTATAATGACCTTCAACTCCTAAGTGAAGAGCATGCACACTGATGATTTCTGGGGCAAAGTCAGTTTGATTAAAAGTGTGACACTTGGTGAGATTACCATAGTCTAGCAGATGACTCACACTTGTATATACATAGTTTTTGCAAATTGGAGACAGGAATTATTAAAAAAAATAGGAAGGCATGAATTTGGATGGGGCTAGGGAAGTGAGGTTCAGATACACGAGGAGATATGGAGAGAAGTTGGTGATGAATATGATCAAAACACATTGAAAGAAAATCCCACCCACTCATTGCTCAAGGATCATTGCAGAAGAGAGGGCAGAAATATTTTAAGAGCCAGGGATGGTGCATGAACATAGAATATCAGTGGCTTACAGATGGTTGGAAGTTTTTACATGTGGACTTGTGACAATGTTGGCATCAGGCACAAGACCCTTGCCAACTCAGATAAGATTTCAGAGAAGAAAGAAAAATGGGTTACTACTGGGTGAGGAAGAGTATGCCTTACTTAAGATTTCTAAATGTGTTGGGGCTGGAGAGATGGCCTAACCTTAAGAGCGCCGACCTCTCTTACAGAGGACCCGGGTTTGATTTCTAGCACCCACATGGCGGCCGAGAACCATCTGAAACTCCAATTCCAGAAGAACTCCAGTTCCAGGGGAATCCGAGACCCTCTTCTGACCTCCGCGGCATTGCACGACACAGGTGCACAAACCTGCATGCAGACAGTACAGTGATACACATACAGAAATAAAAAAAAAAAAGATTTCTAAATGTGCTGAGTAGACTCTAGTGGATGAAATTTCATGGAAAGACATCTGGGTTCAAGAGCGTGACTGCAGAGGGCACGAGTCTTGATGGAGAATTGGAACATGGGGGTACTGGGTCTGATGGGAACCATTGTATGACATGTACAAATGCTCAGCAAATAAAAGAAAAAAATTTCAAAAGACTTTCTTCTAGCCATCTATATCTACCTATCTAGCACCTAGCTAGTATATATATATATATATATATATATATATATATATATA
>VZQC01006590.1:71423-95396 GCA_009823505.1 Rhizomys pruinosus
TATATATATATATATATATATATATATATGTCACATATATACTGAAATTATGACCTCTGAAAATAAATTGTATGCTAATTCCAAATATGTTTAGGAGCTCACATTTTCCCTTTAATTTTATATTACTCTAAAATATAAATACATACCCTCCATACATATGCCACAATTACAAAGTCTGAAAATCCACAAGACTCATCCTATCACAGAGATACATGCACATCTATGTTTATTGCAGCTCTCTTCACAATAGGGAAGAGCTGGAAGCAATTCAAGGGTCCCTTAAAATAGAGAAATTTGGTACATCTACACAATGGAATTCTATGCAGTGGTAAAGAAAGATGATATCATGAACTTTGCAGGTAAATGGATGGAATGTGAAGTCATTATGCTAAGGGAGGTAACACAGTCTCAGAAAAAAACAAATGACAAATTATATCCCTCATCTATGGATGCTAGCACCAAATCCCTAGTTGAAAGGCAAGCTGACCAAAGATAATGTTATATTTCTTCTTATCTGAAGGCAACTATGCTGTTATAATGTGAATCCCTTAAGGGGCTCTAGAATTAACTGACCAATCTGGTTTCTTTTTTTTTTTTAATTTTATTTATTTTTGTATGTGTATGAATGTACTGTCTGCATGTAGATCTGTGCACCCATGCCGTGCAATGTTGCAAAGGTCAGAAGAGGGTCTCGGATTCCCCTGGAACTGGAGTTCTCCTGGAATTCGAGTTACAGATAGTTCTTAACCGCCATGTGGGTGCTGGGGATCGAACCCGGGTCCTCTGCAACAGCGGTCGGCACTCTTAACCACTAGGCTATCTCTCCAGCCCCCAATCTGGTTTCTTATACAATACACAACAACCTTTCCAGGGGTGGCACCACCCATAGTGGGCTGGGCCCTCCCAAATCGCTCAACAATCAAGACAAGACTCCACATGGCCACAGGGCAGTCCAAAGGAGCCAATTCCCCAGTCAAGGCTCTCTCAATACAGGTGTGTCAAGTTGACTCTAAAGCTACCCAGCACACCATCAAAGCAATCTCCAAATCCAATGTAAGGAATTTAAAATTCCAATACTTATAGGCACAGGAAATGATTTTCTGAATAGGACTCCTGTAGCATAAGCTTTAAGTCCAACAACCGATAAAAGGGAACTCCCAAAACTAAAAGCCTCTATATTGCAAAGGACACAATCACTCAAGAAAAGAAAAAGAAAGATATAAATAGGGAAATTATTTTTACCAGCTACACCTCTAACAGGATTAGTGCCTGGAATATGCAAAGAACTCAAAGAACAAAAAGCCCAATTAAAAACTGAGGAAAGGAGCTGAACAGGAATTTCTCTAAAGATGAAAGGCAAAATGCTGAAAGAGATTTTAAAAAAATGTTCAACATCTTTAGCTAGAGGAAATGCAAATCAGAGCTACTTTGAGATTTCTTCTTATCATACTCAGAATGGATAACATCCCCAAATAAGACAAACATACCAAAAAACAACAAAAACTGTCAATGCTGGCAAGGATAAGGAAGAAAAAGAACTTATGGGAGTGTAAACTGGTACAGCCACTGTGGAAACCAGCAAGGAGATTCTTCAAAAATTTGACACTGATCTGCCATTTGACCCAGCCATACAACTCTTGGACATTTACCCCAAAGACTCTATATCCAACGAGAGAAATGATGGATCATCTATGTTCATTGCTGCCCCCTTTATAGAGGCCAGAAATTGGAAGCAACCTAGATCCCTGTCAACCAGTAAACAGATAATGAAGGTGATATACATATATACAATGGAGTATTATGCAGTCATTAAATAATAATATTATGAAATCTACAGATAAACGGATGGAACTGCAAACAGTCATAATCACTAAGGTAACCTAGACCCAGAAAGTCAAAGGTCACATGCTTTCTTAGATAGCAGATTCTAGCATCGAACTCTTAGATATGTGTATCTCAATTTGAAAATCAGAGAGTGTAGGAAACTAATAAATGGCTATGGTGAGAAGTTTCCTGCAAGGGAGTAGAACACAGTGTAATAAAATTAGAAAGGGATATAATAGAGTCCCTAAGAGGAATGGTTAGATGAGCTTTGAAATGAGGTAGTAGGGCAGAAGAGGGTTTATAATATGGGATAACTAACCCTAAAAGTCTTCAGAAAAAGAACATATGAACAGCTTCCACTAGAAAATTTTTCCTGGGGCTGGAGAGATAGCCTAGCGGTTAAGAGCACCGACGCTCTTGCAGAGGACCCGGGTTCGATCCCCAGCACCCACATGGCGGCTAAGAACCGTCTGTAACTCCAATTCCAGGAGAACTCCAGTTCCAGGGGAATCCGAGACCCTCTTCTGACCTCCGCGGCATTGCACAACACGGGTGCACAGACCTGCATGCAGACAGTACATTCATACACATACAAAAATAAATAAATAATAATAAAAAAAAAAGAAAATTTTTCCTAAACTATATACATATACATTATTTAAAAGGTATTAAAAAGAGTTTTGTCATACCAGGGAGACATTGACCCTATATATATTAGAGGCAAGAGAAGTGAATGCCCAATGCAGGAATAAACTGCCTGTTTTGAAGTTAATTTTGACCAGAATTCCCATAGACCCTCAGGAAATACTGGCCATTGTCCCTGCTATTGATTACCCACCAGAATTTTACAGTATTGCAAAAGACAGGACATGAATGAGCTGTAGAATAAACAATAGTAAATTAAGTACATGGTGTCTTCCAAGCCTCATCTTTACTGGCCAGCTTTCATAGTGCTAGAAGCTTCTACATAATCTGCCTAAAGAGAAAATATATCATCAACCTTACCCAGCTGTTAATCCTGAAAGCTACAAAAGCATCTGCTTTGGCAAGACATGGCCCATGGCAAAATACTGTAATAATATGAGAGTATCCAACCACTTTCTAATTGGATTTAAGCTCTACCTCATAAGCTGGCACCCATACCTGCCATTGGCATCAGGCAAGGACCCTGAGGCTAGACATCTCACTGGCCATCAGAGAATGCCTAAAACTGTTATTGTGCTAAAGAAACATGGTGGTAAATGGACTCCTAATGAATTGTTATACACATAAATCAAGTCTCATCAGAAAAGATTCTCAGCAGATTGTGATGAACACAGAGCACCACAACTGGCCAATGAGAGGAGAATAAGAGCTTGCAGGGGGCTTATCCCAAATAGGACACCTACATTAAACTTCTGCCTCCATAGCCTCAGAGATAAGTTGGGAAGATTTTTATTTATTTATTTATTTATTTATTTATTTATTTATTTATTTATTTATTTTTTGGTGTTTTGAGACAAGGTCTCCCTTTAGTCTCAGCTGGCCTGGAGCTCACTATGTAGACCAGGCTGGCCTTGAACTCACAGAGATCCACCTGCCTCTGCCTCCTGAGTGCTGGGATTAAAGGCGTGTGCCACCAAACCCAGCCAAGTTAGTAAGATTTTAAAAGCCAAAGAAGGTAGCTAACCAGAAGGAAACGGTTTTTCAGATAGCTGGTAGGTAACTTCTATGAACTCACAGCAATGGCAACAGCATACACAGGTCCCACCTAAGCTCAAGCAAGATAGAACACCAGTAAAGACATGGGGAAAGAAGTAAGAAATCCCAATCATTCCTATGGAACTATTGGTAATCGATGGCTGCTGTGTAATTGGTTGTCAGTCTCTTTTCTTTTTAGAGTGAGATTCTTGGATGTTGACTGGCTTCCGGGTTCCTATAGAGTGAGGTTTGTATATATATATATACATATATATAAATATATGTATATATATACATATATATGTGTATATATATACATATATATACACATATATATGTATATATACATATGTACTCTAATATGCATATATTTTAGAATACAGAAAACTTGATGAGGATTAGTAAGGAGGATATACATAGGGGAGATCAAAATAAAACCAAAATATATTGTAAGAAATTCACAAAAGAACAATTAGATAATAAAAAGAAAATAAATAAAGAAAATAAAGATAATAAAAAGAAAGTAAATCATATGTAAGACAATTTCTGTGGGTGATAAAACAGAAGATTTATGACAGCCAGGGCTTTCAACCAGGGAATGAACGGGTCAAGAACATTAGCTTGATACATTTCAATTGAGAAAACACAATATATTATAAAACAAAAATTAACCTGTTTCAGAACTTAGTATTCGTTCTAGAATACCTTTCATTATAATTCAGTCATTTCCCAACATTAACGATATCATCAGTTGTTCCAAAACTGAAACACATTAATAGTGAGAAAATGTACAAGAAAAATCACTTTCACAATTAAAGTTGCCTTACAGAATTCTATTTGGTAAAACAAGGGTGTCTGTTAGATGCCCCTGAGAAAGGAGGTCATCTAGTTGTGTCTAAGAGAAGCACAGTTAGATCCTGAGGCCAAAGAGTAGCACATGGAGTTCATGTTCTCATGGGTATGCTTCTTCTCTGTGTTTCAGTAGTTCTACCATATCTGATTTCTTTTTCTAAGATTTGTGTAATTTCAGATCCAATTTTTGTACACCACAATTCTCTGGAGCTCAGCTGTTGCCAAGCCTAAGACTTAGGCTTTGTTCCTTAGGTTTTTACTATGACTTTCCGATTCTTTACATTTCCATTTTATAGAATCAAGCACCAGTTGTGTGTTTAACACTTGAATTCTTTCTTTTTCTCTATGAAACATAAAGTTGCAACTCTACTGGATGATGCAAAAAAATAGATAATTTTTATGAGATTTCACTGAATTGTGTAGTAAATGTGTGCAAGTGACTGAAACTGTAATATTTTAATTCATCAGAAATATATTAGTTTGTAAGTTAATGTTTGTGAAAAGTTCACTGACAGTTATTTCTGTTCACTCTTTGCTCTGCTCTCTGACTATTGCTATTCAGCAGTTCTGTCTTAATTTTCTGAAGAATTTCTCTAAATTATATTGAACATAAAATGATGTATACATTTAATGATTTAAACTACTCTGGATAGGAAGTTAATTTCCATGTTAAAAATGATAATATCCTGGATGCAAATGAAACACGCCAGGGCTTTGGAAACCTGTATGATGGTATGTCTGTTATATGGTATATGAAGGTAGGAATAATGACAGGTTGAGAAAGGTAACTTCTACCCCTTTGTCTGGGCCGAGATGTAAAATTTGTTCCAGAAATTTTGGTAGCCAAACATCTCTATGAAAGCAGTTGTTTTTATGCCAAGATCCTCGCTGAGGAGAGTAAACATCCTGGAGACATAAAAATGTTGTGCAGATAACAGGTTCCCAAATAAAATTTTAATGAATAAATTTTATAATCCTTCTTAGGAGGTCTTTAGTCCCCCTATGTCCAAGAAAATAAAATCCAAGTCCATATTTCATCTTAAAGCCATGATAAATTAAAAAAGAAGTTGTGTGTATTTGCTTGTGTTTCTCCACAGAAACACACACACACACACACACACACACACACACAAACACAAAATAAAATAATAAAATAAAATAAGGGCTGGAGAGATGTCCTAGTGGTTAAGAGCACCGACTGCTCTTGCAGAGGACCCAGGTTCTATCCCCAGCACCCACATGGTGGCTGAGAACCGTCTGTAACTTCAATTCCAGGAGAACTCCAGTTCCAGGGGAATCCAACACCCTCTTCTGACCTCAGCAGCATTGCATGAGATGGGTGCACAAACCTAAATGCAGACAGTACATTCATACACGTAAATAAATACAATTAAAATATATAAAATAAAATAAAATAAAATAAAACACTAAATAGATCCTAAGATGGACTTTTATTTTATGGGAGGAACAACAGCTATCCTCACATGCTACAAAAGATTAATGGAGTTGCAATTTAATGATTGCAATTTACAATCCGGTTCATGAGGTAATGCTATTATTCTGTAAGCACTGGCTCTTAATAGGTGGAGATCCCATGAAAGATAATTCTAAGCAGAACAAAGTACAACGCTATTAATTTCTTCAAAATTAGGAAATCTGAGTGAGATTCATACGATATCTTGCTTAATGACATACAAGAGAAGATTTAGCATTTGCATATAAGCAGTCCGGATCTATACCTCTTCTCCTAACAACTGAAGATATCATTACATAGAATTCACAATAATTATAAATTCATGCATTTAATGCACATGGTCAACATTTATTGATAAGCTTTATTATTGTGAGGCTGTAAATATTTTTCCCAAAGTATGATGATGTGCTTAAATACACAGGTCATAAGATAACACAGTATATGTGTTTACTGTATGGGAACATATTTGCACATACATGTCTATGCATATATACATATTTATGTGAAATTGCTTTAGGCATGTGTTTTATATCTAGATAAGGTTTAAAAGAAGCCATCATGGCAATGGAGAGATGGCTCAGTGATTAAAAGCATTGACTGCCCTTGCAGTGGACCTGGGTTCAGTTCCCAGTACCCATATGGATACTAAAAATCATCTGTAGCTCCAGTTCCAGTGGAGTCCAGTGCCCACTTCTGACCTCCATGGGCATTGCATGGCATGAGTGCACTGACATACATATAGGAAATACACTCATACACAAAATAAAATAATAAAAAGAAACCCTCATTAATACAGCCTATATAAGTACTAAGTTAGAACTCAGTATTTATCATGGTTGCTCTTTGTTTCAAAATTGTATAAAATAAACTTAGCTGCTGCTAATATAAAAAAAAAGAGAGATTTTAAAAAAATTATAGGATTCTTATCTAGAAACAGTCACTCTGCAGTCTTTTATTCTCCAAAACTTGGCCAGTTTGGGCCCTTGATGTGCCTCATGCTCTGTTGTATGAGGCTTAGTTGGTGAGAATTGAGGGATATATTAATATTCTCTCTGTGCTCTGTTCCACTATTTTACTATGGACTCAGAAAGAGTATGTTTAAGCAGTGACTCCAGACTTACTAGACTCCAATGGATGAAATCGCAGGGAGGGACATCTGGATATAAAAGCTTGACTGGATAGGACTTAACGTGTATGACAGAATGCATGATGGGTAGTCTGAAGGGTGCAGATGCAGGTGGTTTAAATGTAACTAAAATCTATTAAATGAAATTCAAAATGTTCAATAAATTATTAAAAGAAATTTAATTTCTGTAAAGCTGTGTGTGTATGTGTGTGTCTATGTGAGTTCAGGTGTAACACATGTGTGCAATATTGCTCAGCAACCAGAAGACGGTATCAGAGAGCCAGCATGTGGATCTTGAGAACTGAAACTTGAACTCTGCAAGGGCAGCAAGGATTCTGAATCACTGCACCATTGTTCAACTCCAACAGATGCTCTTAATTACCAAGTAGAAACTGGAATATTGATGAAAATGCAATGTTGAATTTTATGCAAGTTCTATCTATCTATTACCATATATGAAAATTGCAGTTTGTCTATTAGGAATAAAGAATGGTAGATCATTCCTAGAATGAACACACAGCACACAGCACCACAACACTACTACGGTTGTCGCTAGGTCCCATTTCCTTCAGAAATGAGGCAGATATATTCACAAATCTATTCAGCTCTTTAACCTCAGCTCAACAGAATTAAAATTGTATTGCCAATATGAACTTTGGCCTTCGAGTTATTTGATGCATCTGCTCTTTTCAATATTAATAATTTGGGAGCAATTCTGAGAGAGTTGCCTGAATAATATATTTATGAGAACTAAAATTAGATCCCAATTCACACAAGGATTCCTTAGCATCAGTGCTGGCTATAAGAGCTATTAAAAGTAAATTTAATGTATAAAATTACAAAGTTCAGAAAGATATTCCTATGAGAAGAAAGTGCAGGCAAATAATTTTCAAGTTCAAATTTTTATAAATTAAATTATTTTATCATCTTAATATGTGAATAGTATGTGGTCACTATGCTTAAAGAAACAGTACTTGAATAATTATCTTTATGACCTGTGCTGGACAGCTTTAATTGTCAACTTGGCACACCTGGGTCGAGGGAGCCCAAACTGGGAAATTGCCTCCATTGGACTGGCCTGTGGTCATCTCTGTGGGGTATTTTCTTCATTGTGTAGCAAAGTGGGAGGGCCCAGCTCACTGTGGGTGGTGCCACCCATGAGCAGGCTGTTCTGTATTTTATAAGAGAGCAGGCTGAGCATGGGCCAATGGAGCAACCAGTAAGCAGTGTTCCTCCGTGGTCTGTGCTTCAGCTCCTGCCTCCAGTTTCCTTCCTGAGTTCCTACCTTAGGATCCTTAAGTGATGAACTGTGACCAGGGAGATGTAAGAAGAATAAACCCTTTCCATCCCAGGTTGGTATTGATCAGAGTGTTTTGTCATAGCAATTGAAAGCAAACTAGAACAGATCCTGATAAAGATCCCCTTTACTCCTAGATTTCAAGTTAAAATGCTTCACATTGTTTCACAGTCATTTATTTTATATGAGATTTCAAAGCTCAATTTTAAAGAGGAGGATATAATTCCTTTGTTTTGTTTTGTGAAACAAGCTCTCACTCTGTACATAGGTTAATGTGAAACTTGCTATGCAGTCTAAGTAAGCCTCAAACTCATGGTCATCCTGCATCAGCTTCCAAGCATTGGTATTACAGATATCTCGACAGGCTGCAATATCATTTCTTACACCATTAAGAGTCAACCTGACTCAGCTAGTTTAATGGCCAAAAGTGGACCCAATCTCTGAGGCACCCTTTCCTGCTAATGTTCCATGGATGTGTTCTGGAGCTGGGTCTCACCCATACATTTACTCAAATAGTTTCGTTAGCAGAGATTTGGGAAGTAGAAGCTAGGCTCCACCTTTATCAGAGAATCTTGGCCTTCAATTCCTAGGCCTAAAGTCACACATGGAATAGACTTCTCAATTCTTTTCAGTGTTTGCAATCAGAACGACAGAGCATGGCTTTGGCACTTTGATTTGCTAATTAAAGAACCCTCAAATTTATATGCTGTCTTGGGTGGAGGGTAAAATGGGATCTTGGGTGATTATGTTCAGGTGACATGTTCACAAATGTACATGGCTCAAAACACATTTATACATTATAAACAGTAGCTTTTTCATGCAAGGTTAAGTAAAAGTCATTAATAGCCATCCATATTGTAAAATAATTTTACATTCATTTATGTGTTATGAGTGGATTTATGCATCTAAATAAATTCAAGACAGATATCCTTAAGATATATACTGCAGGGGGTTACTAGTGGATAGGTCCTGCTAAATATTTCTACATGGATCTGCTCTTTCTGCTGTGATTCATGGAGAATTTTTTGCATTGATATTTTACTTGATAATCAGTAAACATCCTGTACTTCATAGATTAAAAACTAGTTCTGGGACTGGAGATATAACTCAGCAGGACCAGAATTTGGTTCCTAGCGCCCAGTTCTAGAGCTCACACCTGCATAGAACTCTCCAAGTTTCTGAATTCCTGCTCTGGCCTCTGTTATCAAATGCACGCATATGGCACATACTAGCACATACACACAAAGACACACATTATTTAAAATAAAATAAATCTTTTTAAGTCAGCTAGATCTCATGGATACCTTTGATGAACTATGAACACATCCTTAGCATCCTTGTTAAAGTATCTCAGGGAATACCGTAGATTTTTCTTACAGGTTGTCTTAACATTTATGATATTCAAAACATAAAATATTGATAAGGACATGAGTACCCACAATGCAACATTGACTAAGTCAAGAAGAATCTAGAGAACTTAATTGAACAATTTTTAATAGTCAAGTAGTCCTTGCTCTGCATCCTGCTGAAAGCTCTCTTCTAAGCTGGATTGCCATGCTCCTGTAGATTCAGCCAGGAAAGAAACAATGAGGCCAAGTCAATTTGGACAATTCAGAGCTCATATTCAGAGCAAGAGGAGGAACATCAGCATGGTATTGGCAACTCACATTCAGAGCTGCTCATGGCAATAGACCAGAGGTGCCACAACGCAGACAGAACAACAGTAGGTCTTTCTGTCATCATGAATCAAACTCTAAATTATAGCCAAATAATTTTATGGTCCACAGCTGTACCCACAGGAACAGAGGAAGTACAATGGAAAGTCCAAAGCTTTAGTGTCACAGTAACGAATGACTCCATGGCAGTCTCAGACAAAATAGGAAAGTTTATAAAAGTTCTATGACATCTCCTACCAATACTTGCCAGTCTTGTAAGTATCATGGAAGAACACACAGACTTCTACACAGACTTGAGATAAAACTGAGGTAAGCTTTACCTGATTGACCTGTGTAGACACTTCCAGGCTATCAGGGTGTCATCTCCTAGGCATTGAGTATTTTACATATATTGATAGTAATAGCTAAGCATCAGAAAGATGAATAATGTTCCAGGACATAGACCAGGGTGAAGAAAATTGCAGTAATTCACAAGCAAGCAATGGAAAATTTTTCTTGGCTATATTAAGATAAATTCCACCCAACTATTACAACTGTCATCTGTCCATGTGTATATTTGGTTTTAATAGATATTTTTATTTAAGTTTATGCATTTCATATGTCTTAATCACACTTAGAACCTTCCCCAGCCTGTATTCTTATAACCCCCTACCATATTTCATATGGTCTCTTATTCTCTACACTTTTGCCAGTTGAGGCTTTCTCTGCTAATTGTCCTCTGTAACATGAGGAGCCTTTGCTGGTGAGAGTTAAGAGATGTATTAGCATTCTCTGTATGTGCTGTTCCACTGTGCTCCATGAACTTTAGTTGTAGAGGTTCCATTATAAATGTGTCACTTGGGGGCTGGAGAGATGGCCTAGCGGTTAAGAGTGCCGACCGCTCTTACAGAGGACCCGGGTTCGATCCCCAGCACCTACATGGCGGCTGAGAACCGTCTGAAACTCCAATTCCAGGAGAACTCCAGTTCCAGGGGAATCCGAGACCCTCTTCTGACCTCCGCGGCATTGCACGACACGGGTGCACAGACTTGCATGCAGACAGTACATTCATACACATACAGAAATAAATAAAAATTAATAAAAAAATTAAAAAAAATAAATGTGTCACTTGGGGCAGGGCATCTCACAGACACTTATTCTCTACATTTACACAGTTGTGGAACTCTGTAATGATTGCATATGTTGCAAAAAGAAGCTTCTTTGATGAGTGATGAGAGATATACTTATCTGTAATTACAAAAGAATACACGTTTAGCAAACAGTAAGGAATTACATTGTTCCAGGGATGTGACACATGTAAGTCTTCTCTAGGATCTATGATCTGTCCAGCCACGTGTATTTGGCTATGTTTACAGTTCTACACATGAGTTCATTCCTATTGAGCAGGCTTTAAGTCTAATGCTATTGATTATTCTCAAGATAAAGTGCCATTACTGCACCAATATAGTTTGCTGTGTCAGTCATTGCTGTGGTTATTAGGCTTTAAAGCTGTAGTTGAATTATTGATAGCCTGTTATTTCTGGAATCTCTTGTCCTTCCATGACCAACAATTCAAAGGGAAGTTGTTCTCATCTGGCTCTATGTTTCCTGTTGTATAGCCTTCAGCTATATACATGCACTCCTAAGATATTGCATATGCATTTTTCAGTAGGGATTTTTCTAATACATTTCCCTCTGGCTTTTTATGCCACCTAAGTATTGTTTATTTCCTTTCTCCTTCTCCAGTTAAAGTACCCACATTTCCCTATTTTCCCCTTAATAATATCTGTTTCCTTTTACCCTCCTCTTAAACTCCTTCTTTCCCCTTCCCCAGGTTCCTTTCACAACTCTCCCTCCTTCTTTTCCACATAAATATCCCCACGTTCTCCATTTCAGCCTTGGTAACACCTATCACCTACTATCCCTCACTCTGAATCTCCTTCTTTTTCTTTACCTACATGATTTCTTTGTATTTTCCTGGCTCATTCAGTTACACCAAGTTATATATACTCACATATATATATGGCTTTGGTGCTAAGATCCACAAATGAGAGAGAACATATGTAACTTACTTTTCTGAGTTTATGTTACCTTCTAATATAAACATTTCTGGTTTCCTCAGTTAACCTGCAAATTCTATGACTCAGTTTCTTCACTGTTGAGTAGAACTCCATTGTGTAAAGGTACTATATTTTCCTTATTCATTAAATGTTCCTCAAGTGATGAATGAATAAGAAAAATGTAGTACCTTTACCCAAGGAACATTTAAGTTGTTTTCATCTCTTGACAGACTAGTCTGAAGGTCTTAGGAAAGATCATCAGGAGTGGTCCTAGGGCCAAGTTGGTGAGTGAGAACAGTTTGGGGTATATATTATGGCTTAATATCTCATTCCCTCACTACAGGATTCTTACTGACTATTGGAACTTCTATCCTTTTTGTTGATCATTGGCAATAACTTTGAGAGGAGTGCTGAGGACAGGGCATGTTTAGTAATATTGGAACAATGAAGGGCAAATTAATAAACATTGTGTTAAGCCACATGCTGAACTAAGGAAATACATTTCTTAGTTTCTTGGAAGACAGTCGAAACTCTTGACTCTAGTTTTTCTATTGAGCTTTGGTTTCTCCAAGTATTTCCCATCTACTTAAACAATATACATGGCCACCCTCCAGAGCAGTACAAACATAACTCCTTTAGGGGCTTTTGAGTCCATTTTTTAAAAATCTCTTTCTCTGGCAGTTAATGGACATGATAGGCATCTTATGCATTCCATGTTAAAAAGTACAGGGAGTGACAGTTGGTTCACATTAACGACAAAGGACTAAGAGTGTGGCAGGCATGTCCCAGAACATTTACAGATTTCTGCTGGATTCAATTGGGATATTTCTCAAAGGTAACCTTTTTATCCTATATGAATAGTTTGCTTCAATGCTAATAATCTGTGCAAATCCTTCTGCCTTCTAAAGGCTGGGTTTGCAGTTATTTAATTTTGTCACTGAAAATGCAACAGCTGTGCTAGATATTTATCATAAAAATCATTTTAAAGTTTTTATTTAGCTTAGCAACTTTTTAGAAAGCAGCTCTTTGAAGCGCCTGTGCACACACCAGTATGTGAAACTGTTACCAATTTCCGATGTATTTTTCCAAATAATTTCCTTAGAATTTCTTAATATAGTAATAAAACAAACCAAAAATAGAAAAAATACCCCAAAAACTAAAAAAAAAAAAAAAAAAAAAAAAAAAAAAAAAAAAAAAAAAAAAAAAAAAAAAACAAAACAAACAAACAAAAAAACACAGTCTTCAGCCTGGGCTGCATTTCCTCACTTGTGTTAAAAATGTACAGGAAAAAAATATGCAATCTGGACCTGAGGGGCAGAGAAGAGAAGAAAAGAATTCAGCAGAGTGGCAAACCCAAAAGGCCCTCTGCACAGGATCAGAGAAGGCAAATGGATGCTCTGTCTAATCCTTAGGTCAAGAAATAGGCAGGGTGACAAACCCAAGAGGTCCTCTGCACAGAAGCAGGGAAGATAGATGTTCCTCAGGTCACAAAAAGAAAGAGAAAAAAATTATTTTTAATCTCTACATTAATGCATCACCATTTGTTATTTTGAAAGTAATTAAGAACTAGATGGAACAACTTGAATAAAAGCAAAATTTTAAAATTAAAAAAAAAAACAAATAAAAAAAACAAAATATGGTCAACCTGTAGGAGCTATGAAGTTCTGTGAGAAATGAGGCCCTGGAAATATCAGGATCCCATTGAGAGAGGGGAGATATCTTCTTATTATGATAAAATTACCTTTAATGTCATTTTATGTAACAGTTTCCTTTTTAAAGCAATTCTAATTTGTATATACATTAAATAGTAATTGATGTATGAAGTCTAAGTAATTTACAAATATAGTCAACAGTCATAAGATAGCTATAGATTTTCCCTCATTGATTCTATGTGAAAACAGAATATAGTAAAAATATAAACAATTATATTGATATAGAGGAAATAAATTAATTCAGTAAAAATGATTGAAATGCCCATACATTTAATCCCTTCTTTCTCAATTATCACAGTTTTATGTTATCTAAAATGTCAAATTTTGGAAGAAGCCCATTATACACTCCACATATTGCAAGCCACTCCTCTCTCATTAGAAATGCCCATCTCCTACTCTTCTCTGCTTGTCATTTTGTATGAAAACAGATTATTTTAGTTCTTGAATATACCCATCAAACCCCCTTGAAGATTAAGACTATCAAAATGTGGATACTTCATGTGTTTATTAATCTTGAATATCACATCTATAGCATTTAGGGTCTATGGGCTGGAAAGAAAGCTCAGGGGTGAGGAGAACTGGCTGCTCTTGTAGTCCCAGAACCCATATGGTGACTAACAGCTATCTATAATTCAAGTTTCAGGAAACCTGACACTCTCTTCTTTCCTTCACAGGCACTGCAGGCATGGATCCACTTACATGCATGCAGGCAAAACATTCAAACACAGAAAATAAATAATAAAATAAAATATTAGAATCTTTTAGGAGATACACTCTGGGTATGTATGTGAGAGTATTTTTGAAAATGAAACTTGTATCCTGGGATGTGTCACTTTAGAGACTTATAGACAATTTGTTTCTTTCCATTCTAGGTGCTGAAAGCAACATCTCATATTTGATTAAATTATCCAATGTGCTTGTGTAGCAGCAGGTTTGGGCACAAGTATAGTATTCCACAAATTTAAATTTATATTATCTCATTTTATTTTTTTTAATTTTATTTATTTCTGTATGTGTGTCAATGTACTGTCTGCATGCAGGTTTGTGCACTGTGTCATGCAATGCCGTGGTCAGAAGAGGGTGTTGGATTCCCCTGGAACTGGAGTTCTCCTGGAATTGGAGTTTCGGACGGTTCTCGGCCACCATGTGGGTGCTGGGGATCAAACCCGGGTCCTCTGTAAGAACAGTAGGTACTCTTAAGCGCTAGGCCATCTCTCCAGCCCCCTATATTATCTCATTTTAAAGAAGGAAAGCCAACACCTAAAACCAAGGGCCTTTCTTCTTAAGGTAAGTAACAGGAAAAAGTGCAAACATGCCAAGACATTTATGTGTTTCACTGTTCTTTCTGATAGGGCTAATTATCAGTATTTAATTAAGTCTGTCTTAAGAGTGGGTAAATGTTTCTACAAAGCTTATATGATTGTTCTGTGTAGACTTTTGAAGAGACTCCAGTGATATTTTATCTTTAATTGTGCTTTTAGTCATTAGTCTAATTAGCTCAGGGAACTATATTTAAACTATAAAAATAAAATTTGTACTACTAGGCATCAGAAAATATTCAATCAGCTTTTCCTATCCAGTGGTTTTCAATTCAGAAGTTATTTTCAGAATTTAGAAACTCCACATCCTTACTGCCACAATAAAAACCTGTCAGAACTTGAGCTCTGGCTTTATTAAATAACGTGTTCCAACCAATACCAGAGACAACAATCCAGAAATTTCATCAGACTCAGCACACAGTACTGGAAGTTGCTATCTGCATCTTTTTGTCTTTGTAGCTCTCATGATTTAGATTCACTGACCCCCCAAAAAACTTAATTTGAATGGTGCTGCCACATTCATGTAGGCTTTCCCATCTCCGTTAAGATTCTCTGTGAACAACATCACAACCATGGCCACAAGTACCTCCCTAGTTTCTTCTAAATACTGATATGTTCACAATCAAGGTTAATCAACACACCAATTTCCCATATTTGGTCAGATGTTACCTTCAGGTGGGTGTAACAGGAAATATTCAGAAAATACATTTGTGTAATCAGTTTGAATATATTGAATCAATTCAGGTAATCATTTGTTCAACAGATGTTATTTACTGGCAAGTGGGTTAGGACAATTTTAATTCTGATAAGATAAAGACTAAATACTAAATGATGTTAAAGTAGGCTGAATATGAGAACATTTCGACTTTTGATAGAGGCAGTCATAGGATGTCAGAGGAATAAGGCATGCTCTGGGGAAGTTTCCCTTGGGCCCTGGAGCATACATGCTCCCAAGAGCCTGAGGGTGTGAGTGAGACTCTGTGAGGAATCTTATCACATGATGAATGTTTTCCTGACTTTAGGTACTTCTATATTGATCTAAAAAATCTGAACTCAGGACTTGGAAAGTAAGAATGAAAATAATCACTTGTTCTTTCTAGTCACGGGGTGGAGGAGGATCTAGGAAAATATCAAATAATATCAAAATGGAAGATATCAGTGAAGACAACTAGACCCTGACTGCTAGAAATAAAACATTGGAGACTGAATTCCAGGTGCCCTGTTGGATGAAGACGTGTCCTGGCCAGGTCACCTGTCATCCATGACACTGGCGCACCAAGACACTGGGCCCCCTGGGTATCTGCAAGTATCCACTGCACCTTGTCGAAGACCATCATTATCATCCAATGGCTGTCAAGACCTGTTGCCATCCCCAGCAGCAATGGGAACCAGAGAATTCTACAGATATCAGAAAATAAGTTAAATACCACTCAGAAAGTGGTTGTGTGGAACACTTCATCTGAAAGTCTTATTTTTAAGACATACCTGGGCAAAGCCTTTAAGATAATGTTTGCCTTGGTTCCTGGTTATGCTGCTGCTGGGCTGGGTGCCACTGCATTCCAAATCACACTCCGTACCATGAGATATGAACTTTATTTCTTCCTTCTCTAACCAACAAAAGATGGTTTGCTACAAATAGGTTTTCATGTAAGATATTTCAAGAAATTTCCACAGAGATGAAAGAAATAAAAATAATAACTTTCCCTAAGCTCAATAACAAACCAGGGCCTCAAGCATACTAGATGAATGTCCTATACCAAGCTACACCATTGTCTCTAAGAAACCTTCTTATTAAACTGTTCATTAATGGATTTTTTAATAGTCATGGAAACTTTAGGAAGATAATTAACCTAATCCTTCACTGAAATTTCTTTCTTAATAAGATTGTATTAAATATTTAGCTGCAGGAATGAGTTGTGCCCAGGCTTAAACATGATATCAAACTTAAAAAGAAAAAAAAAACTGGAAGTCTAATATAAAACATTTTCTTTCTTTTCAATTATTATTTATTTTTGCATTGGGAAGAATTATCTGTAAATTACAACTGTAACTTTGGTTTTAGTAAAAGTGATTTTTTGTAACTCAATTCATTATCAATATTGCTTCTAAAAAGACAAGACATCTTAATTCCTGTTGGTCTGGGTCATCTGCTGGTAGTTCTCAGGACAGCAAGGTTGGAGCCTCAGAACTCAGTTCTCAGGAGTGATGCATGCTTGCTCTCCTCTCTGGCATCTATCTCTTTGTTTTACCCAGTGGGCATGCACAGGGCTTAGTCTGTGATGAGCATGCTCTAACCCAAAGAATTAACATCTGGGACACTAGTACAGTAATAATGCATGTCTCCTACTGACAGCTTTTTGACAGAACTCATGGACATATTTTCTAGAAATTACCTTTATGTTTCCTTTGTTTTTCTTTCCCTATGTTCTTCTTTTTATTTATCTATTCAGATGCTAATTAACACATTAATTCTTCATAGATCTTTACACTATTTTCTCATCCTCACAGCATTCCTCTTACCTACCTACTTACACATTTCTGCTTATCTTCCTTAATTAATCTATTTTGCTAGGCATCTATCATCTTTTTTACATTTACCCATTTGTCTCTACAACTCAGTAATCTGAGCACACTTAGAGTGAAGGAAGCCGGGCGTGGTGGCGCACGCCTTTAATCCTAGCACTTGGGAGGCAGAGGCAGGCGGATCTTTGTGAGTTCAAGGCCAGCCTGGTCTACAATGTGAGTTCCAGGACAGCTGGGGCTACAGGGAGACCCTGTCTCAAAAAGACCAAAAAAAAAAAAAAATAGAGTGAAGGAAAGGGCATTTGAAGTAGAAATGAATTATATTCAGTTAACCTCAAACTAAACAAAAAGACAATTGCTTTTCTTCAGTTAGAAAATTTAAAAGGAAAGAACTTTGTAATGCATTTCAAGAATTCTAAGTATTTCTAATTCTTTTTTTTAATTAATTTATTTATTTTATGTGTATGAATGTACTGCCTGCATGTAGGTCCATGCACCCATGTCCTGCAATGCCGTGGAGGTCAGAAGAGGGCGTTGGATTCCCCTGGAACTGGAGTTTTCCTGGAATTGGAGTTACAGACGGTTCTCAGCCGCCATGTGGGTGCTGGGGATAGAACCAGGGTCCCCTGCAAGAGCAGTCGGGGCTCTTAACCGCTAGGCCATCTCTCCAGCCCAATTCTACATCTCTATACATGTTATGAATTCTTAGGTATATTTCATTGGATATGAAAATCCTACTCTAAACTTTCAGAGGCAGTATCCAAATATCCTATTTTGAGCTTCAGTGTTTTAGAAATTACTAGATACACCTTTCTCCAATCTAGCATCAATACATGTCCACAGTACACTTTTCATTAAAGAGAGTATTTCTTATCCATGTATCAGTAGAGCACACATATTTAGTTATATAAATCAAACAATATAAGACACATGTTTTCCAAGACAAGTACAACATTAATATGTAAAACTCAAAATATTTCACAAATATAATTGACATCTATTGGCATTAATAAAAATAAATCTATAATTAGAACTACCTAACATGGTTAGCAAAGAAATAGGGCAGATTCATCTCCTCTCTCTCTCTCTCTCTCTCTCTCTCTCTCTCTCTCTTTCTCTCTTTCTCATCTTTATGTACAGGAATACACACACACACACACAAACATATGCAAAGAAGAGATTAAAGATTCACAGCATAAGCTAGGGAATGATTCTGAACAGGTCCTCCAAGATGACCATTATCCTGGTTTCAGGGTAGCACTATTTAAGAAACAAAGGATCATGACAGAATGCATGGAGGTATATGGCAGAGTGTAATGGGGATGGTTAAAGGTGATTAAGATGTCTTGTATGAAGTCTACAGAAATATAATAAAATATACATTGAAATTGTAATGATAGAAACATACAAATATATTTCAATAAAACCTCAAATATCAATGGCCTCAACCCCCTACCCCAGTCAAAAGAGACAAACTTAGTTGAATGGATTAAGAAGCCAAATCCATCTTCTTGTTGTCTGAGAGAAACACACCTCAACCTTTAAGGGTAGGCACTGACTTAAGGTGAAAGTTGGAAAATTATATATTCCATGAAAATGGCATGAAAAAAGAAGAAGGTGTTGAACTTGTAGTATCTGACAAGTTACATTTCCAATTAAAATTAATCAGAATAGATAAACGATGTCACTACATTCTGACTAAGGAGACAATTACCAAAATACATTATAATCATGACCATATATGCACAAAACTGTTGCACAGAATTTCATTTAAAAAATACTATAAGACTTCAAGTCATAGACTAACCCTAACTCTGTAATTGTAGGAGACATCAGTCCCCCACTGTCCCCAGTAAACATTTAAACTGTACAAACAATAAACAGAAAAACATCTGAATTATATGATATCACACATTAAATGGACCTAACACTCATCTCCAGAAATTTTCATCCAAGCACCAAATAATGTGCATTCTTTTCATCACCTCATGAAAGTTTCTAGGAGAGTGTCCACATACTGGGGCATGGAATTAAATGCAATTAATATGAAGTAAAATTGAAATAACTCCATGATTTTTTCATATCAAAATCCAATAAAGTTAAATATCAAGAGAAACTTGAGAAGTAGATGACACATGGAAATAAAGCAACACACTTCTTGATGATAAATGGATCAAAGAAGAAATCAAGAAAGTGATAAAACTATTCCCAGAATTAAATGAAAATGATAATGCAACCCCCAAAAATGTCTGAGACATAATAAAAGCAGTCCTATGTGGGAAGTTTATATTTCTAAGCACATACATTAAAAAAGCCAGGTTACAATAATGGCATAACTGAAGCACCTGGGAAGGAAGAATAGAACCAACCCAAACCCAGCAGATGACAGAAAGTATGAAAAAGTAGAGCAATACTAATGAAATAGAAACAAAGAAAGAATAGAAAGAATCAAAGAAACTTAGCTGGTTCTTTGAAAGATAGAGTGGGCATTAACTCATCTATCCAAAATAAATAAGAGCAAATCCAAATTAACAAAATCAGAGAAGAAAAGCCATTGCAAAAGACAGTGAAAACACCCAGAACATTGTAAATGAACACTTTTAAAACCTTATACTATACATTTGAGAACAGAAATGAAATTGAAGAATTTTTAAATTCATAGAAACCACCAAATATAAATAAAAAAAGAACAAGATAAAGAAACCCATAAAAAAATAAATAGTCTAAACAATAATTTCAAACCTCCAGACTAAAAATTGCCCAGGTCCAGATGGATTCATAGCAGAATTTTATCAGAACTTCAAATATTTATAACAAATACAACTTAAATTATTTTAAAAGATAGAAACTGGGGGAAAATTCTCAAGCCCTTTCTATGAAGTCACTATTCTCTAACACTAAAACTAGAAAAAGACGCCACAAAAATGAAAATTATATGCTCACACACAGGCTTTATTTTAGAGATGCAGAGATGGTTTAATATGTGTAAGTCACTAAATACAATAAATCATACAAATGGTTATAGAGATAAAAAATTCAGGACCATATTACAAGACACAGAAAGGGCCTTTGACCAAATCCAACCTATATTCATGATAAAAAGACCTAAAGGAAAGTGTAAGGGACAGAACATACTTCAGCATAATTAAGGCAATATACAGCAATCAAACAGTCATTCTAAATGGAAAAAGGATTGAAGAATTCACGTTAAAATCAGGAAAAAGACAACGCTGTCTGGTATTCCCATTTCTTTTCAATATAGTGCTTGAAATTCTATTCACAGAAATAAGAGAGAGCAATTGAAGGGAAACAATTGAAAGAAGGCAGTCAATTTATCCTAATTTGCAGATGATATAATATTGTACATAAGGAATCCCAAAATTTCTGCATTAAATTATTAGAAATGATCAACACTTTCAGCAAAGGGGCAGGTTACAAAATCAATCTTCAAAACTCAGTAGCCTTTTTATATACAAATAACAAACGATCAGAGGAAGAGCTAAGAGAAACTCATACAAAATAGTCTCAAATATGTATGGATAAACCTAACCAAATATATCAAAGAGCTATTCAAGGAAAACTTTTTAAATATTTGAAGAAAGGGATTGAGGAAGACGTGAGAAGATGAAAAGACATTCCATGGTCATAGATTAGTAGAATCAATATATGAAAATGACCCTTCTAACAAAAGCAAATTTTAGGTTCAATAAAATCTCAATCAAAATCCTCATGACATTCTACAGAGAAATAGAAAGTTTTATTCTAAAATTCATATGGAAACTCAATGCTCCCAGATAACCAAAGCAATCCTAAGCATGAAAAACAATGCCAGGAAGATCACTACAACAGAGCTCCCTGTGTACTACAGGATTACTGTCAGACACAAAGAGTGATACCAAGCTGACAACCATACCAGAGTTTCATATGTACGACAAAGCTACAGTCAGAGCACAAAGAGCAATGTCAAGATCACCACACCAGACCTCCACCTGTACTACAAAGCTGCAGTCATAAAAATAGTAAGGTATTAGCACAAAAAATTATTTGTAGATTTATAGAACAAAATAGAAGATTCAAACATGAGTTCACACAATAATAACTACCTGATATTTGACAAAGGTGCCAAGGAAATACTGGAGTGAAGGCAGACTCTTCAACCAATGGTGCTGGCAAAACAGGAACTCCACATGTAGAATTAAAACAGAAGCATGCATATCACCAAGCATAAAATTCAACTACAAGTGGATCACAGTTTGAGACCTGAAATGGTCATAAGTAGTGCTCTTTTTCTATAGGTGGATGGAAGGATTTTCTAAATCAGTTATCAGTTGGTCAGTAATTATGGTGAACAGTCACAAAATTGGATCGTATCAGAAGAAAAAGTTTCTGTCCTACGAAGGAAACAACAGATCAAATGAAGAGTAATCCTACAGAGTGGAAGACAATCCTCACCTGCTATACATTCAACAGAGGATTAATATCCAAGATGAACAAAGGGCTCAAAAAACAAAGAAGGAAGGAAATGGCCAAATTAACACATGGACAATACCAGGATCCTATTACCACACCTCTCTTGAGCTCATTCTTCAACTTTACATCCCCGACCAATGTTTCTCATATGTCCTCCTCTACTCCTTTCCCAGGTGGATACCCCCATTTCCCCCCTTTTCCCTTGGTGATATGTTTTCTTTCTACTCTCCCCTATCTCTGGCTCTATCTTTCCTTTTACTTCAGTGCTTCATTTCCATTCCTTTGGAGCCCACTATTATAGCAGGACATATATAGCAGGACATACATTCACATATAAGGGATTGGCGCCAAGATACAAAAATAAGGAAGAACATACATCCTTTGCTTTTCTGAGCCTGTGTTACTTCACTTAGTAAAAAATGCCTAGTTCCATCCATTTACCTGCAAATTTCATAATTTGCCTTTTCTTACTACTAAGTAGAGCTCAATTGTAAAAATGTACCACATTTTCCCTATCTATTCATAAATTGAGGGACATTTAGGTTGTTTCCATTTCTTGGCTATTGTGAAGAGAGCAGTAACAAACATAGATGTACAGGTATCTCCACGGTAGTCCTTTGGGTGTGTGTCAAGGAATGGATAACTGGGTCATATGGTAGATTCTTTTATAGCACTGTAAGATTTCTACATACTGCTTTGCAAACTGGTTCCACAAGTTTGCATTTCCCCAAGAGAGAATGAGTGTTTCCCTTCTCAGCATCGTTGCTAGTATTCACGTTCTTTTGGTCTCTTGATCTTAGTGAGTCTGAATGGAGAAAGATAAACTCTTTTTTTTTTTTTTTTGTCTTTTCGAGAGAACAGGGTCTCCCTGTAAGCTGGGGCTACACTCTATAGACCAGGCTGGCCTTGAACTCACAAAGATCTGCCTGCCTCTGCCTCCCCAGTGCTAGGATTAAAGGCGGGCGCCACCACACCCAGCAAAAGATAAAATCTTAAAGTGGATTTTATCTGCATTTATCTGCATTTCTTTAACTACTAAGGATGTTAAGCAATTTTTAAAGTGTTTCTCAGCCAATATTTTTTTTTATAATGCCTGTATTAATGTTTGTGTATTTCAGGCATCATTTGTCAGTTCACTTTAGAAATATTCCCCTTTCCTTTCCCCCCATCCCAGTCCAGATCATGCACACTGGCATAAATGTCCTGCATCTTTCTCTCAGTCATTTTTTTTTTTTTTACTCAATGGGAAATTCTTTTTTTTTATTTTTTTATAAATTTTATTTATTTATTTATTTATTTATTTATTTATTTATTTATTTATTTTTTAATTAGTTTTTATTGATGCTTTGTGCATTTCATACATTTTTTCCAATTCAGTTCAGGCTTATTTCCCTTAATTCAGATGTCTCTCCATTTATCCGTTGTCCAGTTGATCTGCCTATTCAAGAGTGTGGGGAATTGACGTCACCTACTATTATTGACTTGGGGTTAATCTGTGTTTTATAGTCCTGGGGTACTGTTTTCATTAATTTTGGGGCAACAGAATGTGGTAAATATATAATCATGATTGTCATACCTTCTTGGTCAATTGTTCCTTTGATTAGAATGAAGTTGCCCTCTTTTTCCCTTCTGACTAGTTTTAATTTGAAGTCTATTTTACCAGATGTTAGGATTGCAACATCTGCTTGCTTTTTAGAGTTATTTGCTTGGATACTTTTTTCCACTCTTTCACTTTAAGGTAGTGTCTATCCTTGAAGGTGAGATAATTTTCTTGAAGACAATAAAAAGTTGTGTTTTCTTTTTTGATCCATTCTGCTAGTTTATGACAAAGGGAGTTGAGGCCATCGATATTTAATGATATTATTGAAAGGTGTATATTTGATACTGTCAATTTAATTTCTTTAAGTTTGTGGATATATTTTGAATTTCCATTATTATACCCGTGTGTGTGTGTGTGTGTGTGTGTGTGTGTGTGTGTGTG